>CANSGD010001238.1:0-133527 GCA_947645195.1 Patellifolia procumbens | reverse complement strand
GGGTGGCTTTTGGCCCGATCGGGTCCCAGGCATTAAGTCGCGATTTTCGTCTTTTTTAATTCCGCTTTTAGTTAGGCTTTGAGGGGTATTATAAATACCTTTTTCTCATAATTTTAGAGACATCTTTTTACTCTAGTTTATTTCTCATTGTTCTTAGTTTAATTTAAACACGTTAGATTAGATTAAAGGTGATTGAACCTATTCGATTTCAATAAAAGTTCTTTTCTTGCTAATTAATATCTTTTTTCACTTAATCTCATGATACCTCACACGGTCTATTTTACTATCTTACCTTACGACCATTGTTCACGCCACACACACACAGCATATTCCATTGTGTGTGGAGTTGTTTTTTTTGAGGCTATTGATAGGAAAGCCATGTTTATACCATGATTGTGATTGAGATTTCTATCAATTTCTAGGGCTTGATTAGGGTGATTGTGACGTGCTTTGTTCTTATTGAGTAATTAATGTCAGTGTACAATTTCATTGATTGCTTGTGGTTAATAGTTGTTTGCACAGATCCGTCTTACGACTAGAGGCCTAGGACACGTCAGTAGTTCTGATTATGTTAGTGAACATGCGTTATGCTGAACTATGAGCGTTGAGTCTTAACCATAGCTCAACACATGCTCTAATCCTGACTCTTGACTTAGGTTTTGATAGTAGTTGACCCTATTTGATTGGTATAAGCATGGTGGACCGACCTAATACCTCTAGGCTTTTAGTCCATAGTTAAATCCTTGATTTATTTCGTCTTCTTTAGTTTAATCATTAGTTCAGTTAATTTTCTCTGATTTCATCTGAAGTAGCTTAATTGATTGAATATTAATTTAGAAAACTCTGTCTCCTGTGGATTCGACCTGCTTATATTTCCACTACCATAGTTAGAGGACTGTAAGTTTATTTTGATTAGGTGACACGACTAAAACCTATCAAATTTTTAGTCGTTGCTGGGGAGACGGCTAGTTTTCTAAGTTTTTATTTGATTATTTGCCTACTTCTTCTGTACCTCATTGGAACTTCATTGTTCCAATTGAGGCACATTTTACTGTTTTTGTTTCTTTTGTATGCCCAGGTCTCAAAGAAACGATTCCCCCATCCTAGCGGACCCCGATCTTACTAGGACAATCAGGCGTATCCGAAAGAAAATCAGAAAGAAAAGCAGTCTGTTCAGCTGAACACCTCTAGCAGACACTCTGAGTTCAGTTATGGCTAAATCACTGAAGTCATATGGGGTGCCCAACCCCGTGGTCTCTCCACTGGACCTACTATGCCCACCATTGCCGCAGCAAATTTTGAGATTAAGCCTGGACTCATCAGCATGGTTTAGCAAAATCAGTTTGGTGGCATCCTACTGAAGACCCGGCAAATCATCTGCAACGGTTTCAACAGCTTTGTCGAACCGTTAAACACGCCGGTGTCACTCCAGATCAACTCAAAGTCATGTTGTTCGAGTTTCCATTGGTGGATAAAGCTCAAAATGGTTGAACGACATGAAAGAAATAGAATGGAGTGAGATTTCATCAGGATTCTGAGAGAGTATTATCCACCCACAAAGACAGCAGAAATCAGAAATAAACTAGCCACGTTTTCCCAAGAACCTGGTAAAACATTACGGGAAGCGTGGGCTAGGTTTAGAGATCTACAAAGAGAGTGTCCACACCACAATATGGACAAATTGTTCTTGACGCAGACATTCTACAATGGTCTGCAGCCTCAGACGAAGAGTATTGTTGATTCGTCTGCAGGAGGAGTCTTTTTTAGACAAGGCAGCGATGAGAAGCAGGAATTCCTAGCAAACCTTGCAGCCAATGACCATTCATCATCTAGGAGCTGGACTAAGAAGGTACTTGAAGTTGACGCTATTTCATTGCTTACATCTCAGATGGCGCAACTAACTCAGCAGCTTAACAAGTCCCCTAGTTCAGCACCCCTTTGAGTATCAATGCTATGTCTACCGTAGCACCTATTACCTCATCTGACTGCGAGGTATGTGGTGTTCAGGGTCACTTTGGGCATGACTGTCAGTTCAGTCAACTTTAGATGGAGCAGGCAAACGCCTTTCAACAAAGACCACAAACCTTCCCCTCCACATAACTACCAAAACTCACAAAACCATCATCCTACACCTCCACAAAACCATCCCAAACCCCTCTTACTATCAAACCCCACAAAACTTTCAGAGACCCCCATCACATAACTTCCACAACCACAATAATTTCCAAACTCCACAACATTTTCCCACCCCACCTCCACAAAACAATAACCCACAAGAGCCTAGCAATTCCGGAACTGATGAAACTGATATTGTCTATGCAAAAGTAACCAGGAAGCACGGAGGGCCCAAGAGGAAGCACGGAGGGTCAAGAGGAAGCACGGAGGGCCCAAGAGGAAGCACGAGGGCCCAAGAGAAGCACATCAACTTCGAGGATCAGTTGCTCAATTGCGTAAACTAATGCACAGAGGCAACAGACAATTGTCAGGGCAACCCGTTCAGAGAGAACATGCGAATGCCATCACTCTTCGTAGTGGCATAGCTTATGATGCCCCTCCGTTCCCCATTGATGCCATTACCCCAACTGCGGGGAAGAAGAGGGTGGTAGATGAAGGGAAAGGAAGAATCTGACGTCTGAAGTCGATTTGTCTAGAGAAGCGTAACAGACAGAGAAGAAAAAGGAGAAGGTTTCTCAAACGCTGACCAAGGCTACCTTTTCCTCACAGGATGCACACCAAAGGTCGATCAGCAGTTTGGTAAGTTCTTGGCTATGGTCAAGAACCTTGAGGTAACGATTCCATTCACAGATTTAATTACTGGGGTGCCTGTTTATGCTAAATTTCTGAAAGACATGATAACAAAGAAAAGAGACTTTGGTGGGTAACGTGTCGCTTTCACTCAAGAGGCAAGAGTTGGTCCAAAATAAAACTCTACCAAAGTTAAAAGATCCTGGTAGCTTTTCTATACCCTGCCAACTTGGACCTATTTTTATTGATAAGGCTTTATGTGATTTTAGGTGCCTCTGTTTCTGTTATGTCATTGTCTGTTTATAAGAAACTGAACAGGAGCACTTCAATGCACACAAATTACTTTACAGATGGCGGATCGTTCTATAAAATACTCTCTAGGTGTTTTAGAGGACGTTCCCGTTAGGGTTGGGACCAGATATTCGGGTTGATTTGTGGTGTTAGATATGGATGAGGACGCCTTTATTCCTATTATCTTGGGTAGGCGATTTTTGTGTACTGCTGGTGCTGTAATTGATGTCAAGTCTGGTTCAACTCTGAGTGTTGGTGATGCTAAAGTGATTTTTAAATCCAACTAATGCTGTTAAGGCACTCATGCTTGAACAATCTTTTTGCAGGGATGATACTAGATGAAGTAGGGCTAGAGAAGGTTCCAACTACACCTAAGGCTGCCCCACCGTCCGGAGGCATTATCAAGAACATTTGAGAAGAAAGATATTTGATGAGGGTGGCACTCATTGCCAAGCCCCTCCTATTTGAGAGAGGGAGGATTAGGGTCGTGCGGGACCCAAAACCAGCGCTGTGCGAGAGGCAACTCGTATTCTTTCCCTTTTTCTTTTCTCGTTTCATTTTTTTTAATTTTTTAATTTTTAGTTTTATTTTTCTTTGTAAGCGAGAGTGAGGGTACTAACATTGTTTTTCCTCTTAGCATAGTCCTTATCACCTTTTGGCATTGAGGACACTGGCGTCCAGCTTGGGGGAGGAGTTCTGTTTGTATTCCCTATCTCTTTTACTGCTTTCTAGAATAGATTTACTGTTTTCGAAAAATTCTGAAAAATCAAAAAAATTGGTTCCCATGACTGGTTTAGTTGCCTCCCCTGTGCCCCTTGTTGTGCTCTATTTGAAAATGATTTGACTTTGTTTTCTGGATACTGCTGGGCATTTGTGATCTTGAGGCTATGATTTGATGTTTGATTGCTATGATTTCGAGCATTTTTGGATATATTACACCACTTTGTGCTGCATACCAATTGGTTAGACTGTGAGGCCTCCTTGTAGCCTATTGGATTCATATTATTATCCAGTCATTCTATTAGTTCCTAGTGACTTATTCGGAATTGACTTCGTACTCTGTCTGACATTCGATGACTTGTAGCATATGCTGTGATAGAGGCGCTCTTTTTGTCTTATTCTTGAGATTCAGAGTGGATTTTTGATATACGGGGATCTGCCTTAGCCCTGATGAGCCTACTGACTTGTTTCG
Organism: Patellifolia procumbens; assembly: GCA_947645195.1. Classification (NCBI taxonomy): domain Eukaryota; kingdom Viridiplantae; phylum Streptophyta; class Magnoliopsida; order Caryophyllales; family Amaranthaceae; genus Patellifolia; species Patellifolia procumbens. Next base: position 129,299 of record CANSGD010001238.1, on the reverse strand, counting down.
TGATACTTAAACCCCTATTATGAGCCTAAGGCCTTCACTTGATATTATTCCCAAGCTTCAGCTTGGGGGAGCTTTTTATACGGTTGAGTTTGAGATTGGTTTCTTGGTTTAGTTTGGTTGTTGAGGAATTTAAAAGTGTATTTGTTGTGGCTTGAGAGCGAGAAAAAGAAAAGAAAAGCAAATTTAGAGTTGCGTGAATGAAGTTCAGAAAAATGAAAGAATTATGAAATAAAAGTTCAAAAGAATTCGAAGTTCTTTCATTCACGTATGTTCTTAAAGAAACATTCGCTTCATTGCTTTTAAAAATTGGGTTTCTTATGAGTTTTTCATTGATTTTTGAGTTGGGTTACTTTATGAGGTTTTATGGTGTTGTTGGGAGCTGTGTAGGCCATCTTAGGCCTTGTTTGAATGATTCATGCTCCCCCTTTCTTGGTTTTTCCACCATTATTACCCAAAAGTATCCCCTACCTCTTACCTAAGCCCCATTACAACCCTATTCCGTTCTCTTGAGCTAAAGTCTTCATTGCTCATTTGACCGACTTTCAGCCAGTTGTCAAAGTTAAAGAGTATTTCTGCTAATTGAGCTCTACTTGACTAGGATGAGCATCATTGAACTCTTCTCAAACACATGAGAGTGTGAGGGAAGGGTATTTATGGTCGGGTTGCGAGTGTTCGGGCATATTCTTTACCCGCCACAAAATAGAGAGGAGTGACACCCTCATGAGAGCCTTTTCAGGATTTGTATGCCTTGTGGATGCTTGACTTTGATAAATTGCTTGGATGATTGGTGGTTGGATGGATTTGATTAGCCAACCTTGAATTATGCCTGCTTGAACGTTTCTTAGTCTTGAAAATGTTTTGCTTTTGATTGATCTTTCTATCTATGGGCTGAGGCAATCTATTCTATGTTCATGTTCTGTTTGCTTGAGGACAAGCAAAGGTTTAGCTTGGGGGAGTTTGATATCACGTATTTATAGACTTTTCTCCCTTATTTACAAGCTAATGTGTGCGTCATTGGAGCTCTTGGGAGCTATTTTATGCTAACTATCGTATATAGTTGTGGTTTTGTGTTTTAGTGTTGAATCAGTGTGCTTTAGGGAGCTTTTTCCTATTCTCGAGCTATTTGGAAGCAACCACGGCTTCACGAGATGTTAGGAGGCACGTAAGATGGCTCACGAGTGCATGTAGTTTAGGAGGTCCCAAGACCAAACGTAAAGGAATAGAGAGAGCCAGAGTCAAATGAGTTTTCCGTACGCTGATCGGGCAAAAATGGCCCGATCGGGCGAAGAAATATTAATCGGAGTAGAGAAGTTGCGGACCCGATCAGGCAAGGCATGCCCGATCCGATCGGGCGAGCATCCATGTGCCGAGACCCGATCAGGTGCTGACACGCCCGACCCGATCAAGCGTTGCAGACGATTTAAGTTGCTGCTGCTTCGCCACGCCAAGGGATCGATTTAGGGCAAATTTGTTGAGGACCCGAACCGAACGGACTCCGGTCCTGGATCGGGTTTACTCGATTTCTTATCATTGAACTGCTGGCTGCGTGGAAACAAAGGCTGGCTGAAAAATCTGTGTGGGCCACTCGGGTGGCTTTTGGCCCGATCGGGTCCTGAGCACTAAGTCGCGATTTTCGGCTTTTTTAATTCCGCTTTTAGTTAGGCTTTAAGGGGTATTATAGATACCTTTTTTCTCATAATTTTAGAGACATCTTTTTACTCTAGTTTTACTCTAATTTATTTCTCATTGTTCTTAGTTTAATTTAAACACGTTAGATTAGATTAAAGGTGATTGAACCTATTCGATTTCAATAAAAGTTCCTGCTTCGTCAATTGGTATTCTTTCTTACCCTAATCTCTTTTATTATTCTCAATTACAGCTTAGTTATTTAATTATTCATGATGCAATTATTAGGGTTTCATATTAGTTTTGTTGTTGTTAATTCGATTATGAGTGAGTAGTTCTCTTTCTAGGATGTTAGATAGGAAAGCCATGTTTATACCATGATTGTGATTTAGATTTCTATCAATTTCTAGGGCGTGATTAGGGTGATTGTGATGTGGTTTGTTCTTATTGAGTAATTAATGTCAGTGTACAATTTCATTGATTGCTTGTGGTTAATAGTTGTTTGCACAGATCTGTCTTACGACTAGAGGCCTAGGACACGTTAGTAGTTCTTATTATGTTAGTGAACATGTGGCGTATGTTGAACTATGAGCGTTGAGTCTTAACCATAGCTCAACACATGCTCTAATCCCTCGACTCTTGACTTAGGTTTTGATAGTAGTTGACCCTATTTGATTGGTATAAGTATGGTGGACCGACCTAATACCCTAGGCTTTTAGTCCATAGTTAAATCCTTGATTGATTTCATCTTCTTTAGTTTAATCATTAGTTCAGTTAATTCTTTTCTGATTTCATCTGAAGTAGCTAATTGATTGAATATTAATTTAGAAACTCTGTCTCCCTGTGGATTCGACCCTGCTTCCATTGACTACCATAGTTAGAGGACTGTAGGTTTATTTTTGATTAGGTGACACGACTAAAACCTATCAATAACCAAACCTTCCATTATATCACCTAACAACCAAATAGCAAAAGGTTTGTGTATGCAGTCACCAAAAGATTGTCAACTAGTTTCACTTTCCTATATATACCAAAAAGTTGTTTCTTCTAATATCACTATGAAACTACCTATATATACCAAAAAGATTCTTCATAACTTGTCAACATTGCACACACTCTCTCAATCACTGTCCATTCCACCTTCAACTTCAGATAAAACCCCTCCATCATCTATGGTCATATGCGTTTCATTCAAAAACTTCAATGCATCATCTATGATTTCTTGATCTACCTGTACATATTATGGTAAAAGCCCTTGTCTCTCTAACCTTCTCTTCCCATGATGTGGATTCTTGTAATTATTGCCTCCTTTGCATTTCAATATTTCAACCATAACCCATTGCAATTGAAGCCATGTGTATTTAAGCACTTTAGGATCAAAAAAGGCATAAGCTTCTTCCACTTTCTCAATTAGATCATCTATATTTTTGGGGAAACTTTGGTATTGAATAGCTTGAATTTCTCTAAAAAACCCAAGGTTAAGAACATTTAGGTCAGGGGACTTTGCTGGTTGATTAGTTGTATGTTAAAGCCATTCTGTGTTGTTTCCTGCATGAAAGCTGGGTCATCCCCTTTGATTTGTGGCCTAACATTGTATTGCTGTATATAAATGGTCTTTGACAGCCCAGGAGGCCACCTTTGCATGATTATGGGGATGACTTTGTTGATGATCATATCTCTGGTGACAGTTTGTGTGATTCTTGGAATTGGTTTTGTCTCCATTGTCCCTTTAGGCCTGTTTTTACTGTTTTTTCTTTGCTGCAATTTGCTCCATAAATGGAACATCCCAAAATTTCCATCATGTATCTATATTCCTTCTACATCAAATATAGGACAAGATGTGGCACCCATAAGCATAGCTTTAATTTTGTAGTTCTTGGACTGTTGGCTATAGGGGTCATCTTCTTTTGGGAGTAGAGAAAACCTCCTCATCTCTGGGTTCAAATAGAACCATTTTTCATCAATGTGATAGACATTTTCCATGGGGGCAAATGTAGGAGGTTCTGTAGCTGTAGTTGGCTGTATACGTGAAAAAATCCACTTCATTCTTGCAAATTTATGGTCTTCTGTTAGTGCTTGTTTGTTGTTTCAAGTGCGACTCCTTAGTAGTCCCCTCTTCAATAGGTTGTATACAATAGAAGGAGACACTCTTAGGGCGCCCACAAAACTCCTAAATGTTGTTCTGAGGTGGAGTGGCACAAATTGTAACCACTCTCACTGTACACTTTGGGTTTTCTACCACATCTGCCCAACCTTTTGGACCTTAAGTCAATGATATTATGTGCATTTCTCTGCCTTAGTGACTCATTCCATAGCCTAGACACTGTCACCCTATGCACATTCCACTTTGAAGCTGTTTTGGTGATTGCACCCCTTGGTAGTTTATTCTCCTATGTTAAAAATAGTAAATCATCTATGATGCCTCTTTTTGTTTGCATTGACATATCTCTTGGAATTTTATCACCAATCTCCTCAGAATCTGTTGGTTGTATTTCTACTGTTTCTGATTGGTTCAAAGACTCGTTAACAGGTTCATGTTCACCATTATTTTGAATGTCATTAATATGTTGTTCTTCAAATGGTTCAGAATAAGAGTCAGAGCTACTAACCATATATCTAGCGTAGAACATCAACTAAGTCCTCACTTCATCTTCCAGAATAGAATCAATGCTATAGAAGTCATGAAATTGGGCATTAAGGTCTGACATTTTGCTGGGCTGATTGGAGAAGATGAAGGATTTTGTACAAATGGGCTGTATTTTTTGCCAACTAATTATGCTTAGATAGTAGCTTGCTACTGCTAGTTTGTTAGAGAAATGTAAACTAAGTGCATAGTGTGTGATGTGTCAACAGAATTGTAAGCCTCTCCCTTAGAACAGTGTGATTTTTTTTGGCATGGTGAAGAGCAGTTGCAACTGCTTGGCTTTTGGGGGAGAGAAGATATGGAGCTTATATATGTATGGGAATTAATGATGCAAATGGATGGCTTTTTTTTGAGGAGGGAATGTTTGAAAATTTTGGGGCAACATTGCCACCAAAATTTGGAGAGGGAACAAAATTTCCCTCCAACAGAAACCCATCTTAGTGAAGTTGTCCCATCACCACTTTCTCCTCTTGTTTTAATCTCCAAAAATCTCGCCCAAATGAGATGTCCCCATCCACTCTCTCTCCTCTATTTTTCTTAATTGTTTGCAAATGGTCCCCACTAACTTACATAATCATATACCCTTACATACAATTAAATCCACTACCAAATCTTGCCTAGAATACCGTGATTTGAGAAGTGTAGCGATAAAAAAACGGAGGAAGTATTTGTTATGGAAAAAATAGAACCCATCAAATGTGCCAAAAACCCAAAATCAAAAGACATCAACATATTTGTAAGAGTTTGTGCTTTGTTAGAATCAAATGCATCAGACACTTTTGCAATGTCATCAAGTGACCCAAGAATTGAAAGATATAAATCAAGCACATTCATAATTGTTTTGAAGTGAGATCCCCAACGAGTGTCACATGGTGTACCTAACCCACGTTCTTGATTGAAACCGGACCCCGTTTCAAGCTCACCCAAGTTACCTCTTCTCAATGAACTTTCCTTTTCATCGTGACCACGGAAAGACAATCCTTGGAGTAAAAGCCATTGAATGGTTTCAATCGAAGCTTCAAGTCGCTTCCTATAAGCACTCATAATTTCCTTTGTTTGTTTTGGTAAGGTTGTGGTGATGCTTGCCTTTTATTTCTTGACTAAATTCATGGCTGAAATTGCATTGTTGTGAGCACTCGTATCTAATCGATTCCAAGATCTGAACCCCCCACTAAAAAGGCATCACCTCCAACCGCATTTTCATCCTTGAATAAATAGCAAATGAAATAATAGGCAGCATCTTCTGCCACACTGTACTTAAGCCAACTCCATGTTTTAAACCAATCGACAACAAATCGACGCTTTTTTTGTGCAATAAGTCTTTGGAGAAATACATAATCTTTAGGTTGACATAAGTCTCTTTGAAGGTAAGTTCTCCCTCACTAAATCTCTATAGCTGGATGAAAGTCACTCATCTTTCTTCTCAATCCCAAGTCTTGTGGAAGATTTTTTAAATCCATTTCACTTAATCTTTCACCAAAGACTGGAGAGCAACATTGGCCATGTTGATTTTGAGGGTAATCATGAGTTGGATTTTGAGGGGAATAATGAGTTGGGTTATAAGGGGAATCATGAGTTGAATAGTGAGATGGAGAAGAATGTTGTTGACTTGCTTGATGTGGAGGCGAAATTTGTTTATATTGTGTTGGAGATGGAGGAGAATTTGAATAGGATTTTTTAGTGAAGAAACTAGCAATATTCCATTTTGTTTAGAGTACATTTTCTTCATTATGAAATCTGAAAACCATGTAAGAATTCAACTAAATCAAACAATCACATCAAAACTCTAACAGATAGTGATAACCATGAAGCACAATTTGAAATCCAAATTAATATCTAACATATATAATATGATTAATATCTAACAAGAAAGAATTATGAACTAATCAACTCCATTTTATGTTGTAAAACAACATTTTTAATCACTAATCAACACATTTGATGTTGTTAAACAACATTTTCAATCTAACTATTTTCCTTTCTATCATAAATTGTTCTTTCATATAATCATATCAACTATTTGATGTTGTAAAATCAAATTATTGTCACTTTGTATTTGAATAGCAATTCAAAGAATTTTCTACAATGACTACAAGTTTTCACAATCTAAATAATCAATTTAGAGTAAACCCACATGAATTTCAAGTAAATTAAAGAAATTTAGAGCAAATCTAAAACCTAATATTTAGTAATTTAGAGCAAAAATAAGATATAAACTTAGTAACTTATTTACCTCAGTGTTTATCTCGACATCGAGTGGATTCCGGCGTCGTTCAGGGCCTCGGGGGACCACGGTGAGCCGGCGCTCGAACGGGCGAAGGTCGACGGTGGTCACTGTTCGTCTGCTCGCACTTTGCAAATTGCAGACGCAACTTCGCCAAATCCAAGCCACAACGAGTCAACGACGAGCCGTAGTGTAAGGTCGACGATGGTCTATGGAAAACAACGAGCCGTCGCCGGTCTTCCGTCGGAGGTCGGAAGGTGATTGCGAATTGAAGGGAGAAGGGAATGAGCGTTTCGAGCGTACGAAGAGATTCAGAATTAGGGCGAAAAGGAGAGGGGGAGTCGAGACGCGTGATTTTTTTGATTTTTGATTTTTTTTTAATTTCACTGATGCACGTGCACTAGGGTCGCGTGCACTAGCTCCGCCACTGAATATGGCTTGTGTTTACTTTTTTCTGTAGCATCTCTCCAACTAGTTCTATTTGCATTTGATACCACTGCCCAAGTGGATAGGCTGTCCTATCCTTGTGTAAACAACCTATTGTGATGTATTTAACATCAAAGTTAGGACTACGCCGTAAATTCTATGCTACACACGGACCTGGGATGAGCACTGTGCGCACGGATCTCCAATAAACAATGAACATCACCCAATGAACAACGAACATCACCAAATGAACAATGAACATCTCCCAATGAACATCACCCAATGAACATTAGTTGGACATCACCCAATGAACGTCACCCAATAAACATCAGTTGGACATCACCAATTGAACATCAGTTGTGTTGTTTACAACTTTTCGTAAACTAAAATACTCCTTGATGATGGACAAATGTAGGGTTGATAATTCTAGGAGGCTTGTGTAGAGATGTTGCTCCGCTCCCTGATCGTGCAAAAAAGGGGAACCTACCCAGAGGTTTGAGAGATGATTCCCTCTCCGATGCTTAAGTCAGTTTTAGGTTAAAGATAAAAGGAAATAGAAAGTCAGTAAATATTTTGGCAGAGTGAGTTTAGAGCATCCAAATCAGTTACCTTTTCACCTGAAATTTAGGAGTATTTATAGCATTTGGTCTGAAATAGGTGCCAACCTACCTTTGTGGCCTCTGATTGGCTGAGCAATCAGAGTGTGCCACGTGTCAGCCTTCTAATGGCTGCATGACTGATATCACGTATTTATATAGAGTTTTCTCCCTTATTTACAAGCTAATTTGTGCGTCATTGGAGCTCTTGGGAGCTATTTTGTGCTAACTATCGTATGTAGTTGTGGTTTCGTGTTTTAGTATTGAATTGCAGGTTTTATGGAGTTTTCTCCTTATTCCCGAGCCTTTTGGAAGCAACCACGGCTTTACGAGATGTTACGAGGCACGTAGGATGGCTCACGAGCTTTATGGATAATTTAGGAGGTCCCAAGACCCCTAAACGTGAAGATTAGCGAGCCAAAGAGTCAAAAAGGAGGTTTCCGTACTCTGATCGGGCAAAAATGGCCCGATCGGGCGAAGAAATATTGATCGGGTATAGATGTTGCGGACCCGATCGGGCAAGGCATGCCCGATCCGATCGGGCGAGCACACATGTGCCCATACCCGATCGGGCATCCACCACCCGACCCGATCGGGTCAAATGCTGCTACGTCTCCTTTTGCTGCTGCTTTCGAGGGGAACACGCTGGCCCATTTTGCTCCCAGGCCCGATCGGGTGGTAGCCTCGGGCCCGATCGGGTGGGCCGCTTTTCTTGGCTTATGCGCTGTGTTGCCACGCTGGGCGAGGAGAAGCAAAGTTTGGTTGATTTTGTGCTTGGCCCGATCGGGTCTGGCGCTCTTTGTCGCGGATTTCGACTTTTGTTTCCTATTTTAATTAGTCTTGAGGGGGTATTATAAATACCTTTTTCCTTATTATTTAGAGACATCTTTTATTCATCTTTCATTAGCTTTAGACTAGTTTTATTCTTCATTGTTCTTAGTTCAATTCAAACACTTTAGATTAATTTAGAGGTGATCAAACCTATTTCGATTTCAATAAAAGTTCCTGCTTTCCGTCAATTGGTACTCTTCCTTACCCTAATCTCTTTTGTTATTCTTGATTGCTTAGTTTATTTATTTAATCGTTCATGATGCAATTGTTAGGGTTTCATATTAGTTTTGTCGTTGTTAATTCGATCATGTCTGAGTAGTCTCTTTCTAGGGTGTTAGATAGGAAAGCCATGTTTATACCATGATTGTGATTTAGACTCTTATCGATTTCTAGGGCTTGATTAGGGTGATTGTGATGTGGTTTATTCTTTATTGAGTAATTAACGTTATTGCGCAGTTTCGTTGGTTGCTTGTGGTTAATAGTTGTTTGCACAAATCCGTCTTTTACGACTAGAGGCCTAGGACACGTCAGTAGTTCTGATTACGTTAGTGAACATGCGGCGTATGTTGAACTACGAGCGTTGAGTCTTAACCATAGCTCAACATAGGCTCTAATCCTCCGACTCTTGACTTAGGTTTTGGTAGTAGTTGACCCTATTTGATTGGTATAAGCATGGTGGACCGACCTAATACCCTAGACTTTTATTCCATAGTTTAATCCTCGATTTATTCCGTCTTCTGTAGTCTATTCTTTAGTTTAATTAATTCCTTCCTGATTTCATCTGGAGTAGCTGAATTGGTTGAATATTGACTTAGAAACTCTGTCTCCCTGTGGATTCGACCCTGCTTCCACTGACTACCTAGTTATAGGTCCGTAGGTTTATTTTTGATTAGGCGATACGACTTTAGCCTATCAATGGCCTTGTCCAATCAGTGTCCTCCTCTTCTTGGGATTTGAGCCTGATTATCCTCTCAGAAACAGTAAAAAGGCTTTTGGAGATTGGCAGAATATTCCTTGGAAGGGATTTTATGCCTTTCTATACATTCCCTATATAAGCACCACGTGGTCCTCTAAGATTATGCCATGTGGACAGGGTAGCTCTAATTACCCCACAACATTTGGCCCTAAAAGGGAATTTATCTGAATCCAATACTGATATATTTCCTTTTATCAGTAATAATAATTCCAGTTTTACTGAAGGAAAGGACCAATCAGGTAATGTTGGATGTTGACATGCCCCTCTCACAGTGTGACACGTGTCACTTTTACTGTGGGAGGAGAGAGGTTTTTTACCCCTCTATAAATACTCCTCCTCCCCCTCATTTCCTCATTTGGTATTTCAGAGTTTTGAGAGGATTTTAGAGAGAGGTTCTTGAGAGATTTTTTAGAGAGAGAGTACAGGTCGTCTGAAGAGTCGCTCTGTTCAACGTTCGTCTGTCTTCAGCCTACCTGTCAGTGCTCGTCAGCTATCTTTCCTCCTTCCATACTTATTATTTATTCATTTATTCTTTTAAATAAATGGAATCCTCATCCTCGTCCAACACCCTTGGCCGTCCGAGAAAGTGTCTAGGCCCTAGAAATAAATTCCAAACATCCTCGAGTTCTTCTAGAGTTTAACCTTTTTAGGCGGTCCTTTTGTGTATTTTTATACTCATCACCCTTGTCCGACGTCCCAGTCTCTGCCTGTGCAGGGTATTCTGGCGCGCGTCAAGCAGACTCCTCGTTTAAGACGCCAGCTAATCCTCCCAACTTCTAGCTCTGAAATGGAGGAATCAACTTGTCGAGGCTCAGAAAGGGGTCCTACTGAGAGTCCAAGACGATCTCCTCATGGGGACAATGACCAGCTAGACGAACAACCTCGACCCTTCTCTAACCCAGAACCATCCACGGCAGGACCATCTGGAGTCCAAAGAGAGGACATTCCCATATATGATGGTAGTGATGACGAAGAGCTTGCGGAGAATGACGAGGATGTCATGAACGAAGATGATGATGAGATGGAGGCTGAAGACGAGGCCTAAGAAGAAGATGTAGAGGAAGCAGAGAGGGAAGACGAGGGAGATAGTGAGGACGAGAGAAGTGCTTCACCCACTCCGTCCGAAATACGGAGGTCCTTAGGAGACTTAGCTGACCCAGGGGCTATAAGAATAGATGGGGCTTGGCTAAGGAAGCTTGGAACTGATCCCCACCATCTATGGGCAGCCATTCCCATAACAGACTATGAGTTTGTCATTCCTTCTAAGGGAAAAACTATTCTTGACGTCAGGCGCGGCCAATTTCCTGTTTATAAGCTGGCCTTAGATTGTGGTCTTAGGTTTCTCTTCACCCTTTTATAGAAGAGATATTACGTCACTATAACCTCGGCCAAAGTCAACTGGCTCCCAATGCCTGGCACAACGTCTTGACCTTTATAGCTACCTGTGAGCTTAAAGGTTATCCCCCTGTCTATGGCCGCTTTCACTCACATGCACTATCTATCCAAGATGCCGAAGACGGTTGACGGATCTTGGTTTAGTATATGTAATCGGACTGGATTTATGATGGCTTGGGGTAAACCGTCAAAGATGCATAGCTGGAAATCCCACTTCCTATATCTCCAGGCCCCTGACGAACAAACAGCCCAACGTTATCGGAACCGCAGTCGTGCGGTTACCAACACTGGACACGGAGCTCCCCTTCTGGGCCTGGAGAATAAATATGACGACCTGGTAGTTGACCACTTCAAAGTGGTAGAATACAAAAAGGAGGGTTGTATAGGAGCAAATTTTTAGTGGCCGCTGGTCTTTGGTTAGGCGAGGATAAAGGTAATCCAGTTCTTATAATTTTCCTCTGCCCCAACATTATGACTTTATCTCACTTGTTTTTGTCTTTTGTCTGCCAGAGGAAGCCAGATCACTTCTATCTCCTTCCCAAAGAGGAGAAATGGACTCCGCTTGCTTTGCCCATAAGTTGCGCATGGAGGCGGCCAAGAAGCCTGCCGAGAAACGGGGTACCACCCTGGTAAGACGGCCTTTTCTCATTTCTTTTCAAATTTTCAACCAAAGGTTGCTCGTAAAAAGAAAACGTCCAGATACTGGATCTTGGACGTCCTTCCTTGAAGAGTAACTAATTTTGCTTAAGGTTTCCATCTTTCAAAGAAGGAAGGCGTCCAAGCATTTTACCTTGGACGTCTTTCGACAATGATTTCAAACTAAGTCCAAACTATCCAAGACAGGAAAGCGTCCAGACTTCCAAACCTTGGACGTTTTCCTTTATGAATCAGTTTGTCTTTATTAACAAATTGTTCATAATAGGAAAGCGTCCAGGCATACAAACCTTGGACGTTTTCCTTAATGGATCAGTTTGTCATTATTAACAAATTGTTCAAAATAGGAAAGCGTCCAGGCATGCAAACCTTGGACGTTTTCCTAAATGATTCAGTTTGAATCTCTTTGTGCGCAAGTTGTTCAAAAAGAGGAGGGCGTCCAGGCTTCCAAGCCTTGGACGTCTTTCTTAATGAATCACTGGGTCTTTTGTTGGTAATATGTGGTTAAGTCATCCAAATCTCAATATTTCGGACGCTTTCCTTCTGCAAGCAATATGAACTAACCAAATTGTTTTTGGAAAAATTCACAAGAAAGGGCTCAACTATTACCCATTTACTTTTATAAGTCCCAACTATTGATTATTCCCTACAAGACCCAACTTTACAACTTTGTGACTTTTATAGGTCCTTACAGGTTACTTTCTTGTGAATTTTTTCAAAAAAAAAGTCACAAAACAATCAATAATTGGATGGCAAAAAATAAATTATAATTGAATGGCACAAAATAATTACAAAATATAAGTAAATATCCCTGTAAGGACCTATACAAGTCACAAAATAGTAAAGTTTGGTTATTGATAGGTTTTAGTCGTGTCACCTAATCAAAAATAAACCTACAGTCCTCTAACTATGGTAGTCAATGGAAGCAGGGTCGAATCCACAGGGAGACAGAGTTTCTAAATTAATATTCAATCAATTAGCTACTTCAGATGAAATCAGAGAAGAATTAACTGAACTAATGATTAAACTAAAGAAGACGGATTAAATCAAGGATTTAACTATGGAATAAAAGCCTAGGGTATTAGGTCGGTCCACCATGCTTATACCAATCAAATAGGGTCAACTACTATCAAAACCTAAGTCAAAAGTCGGGGGATTAGAGCACGAGTTGAGCTATGGTTAAGATCAACGCTCATAGTTCAACATACGCCGCATGGTCACTAATGTAATAAGAACTACTGATGTGTCCTAGGCCTCTAGTCGTAAGACGGATCTGTGCAAACAACTATTAACCACAAGCAATCAATGAAATTGAACACTGACATTAATTACTCAATAAGAACAAACCACATCACAATCACCCTAATCAAGCCCTAGAAATTGATAGGAATCTAAATCACAATCATGGTATAAACATGGCTTTCCTATCTAACACCCTAGAAAGAGAACTACTCACTCATAATCGAATTAACAACAACAAAACTAATATGAAACCCTAATAATTGCATCATGAATAATTAAATAACTAAGCTAAGCAATTGAGAATAACAAAAGAGATTAGGGTAAGAAAGAATACCAATTGACAGAAAGCAGGAACTTTTATTGAAATCGAATAGGTTCAATCACCTTTAATCTAATCTAAAGTGTTTAAATTAAACTAAGAACAATGAGAAATAAACTAGAGTAAAACTAGAGTAAAAAGATGTCTTTAAAATAATGAGTAAAAGGTATTTATAATACCCCCAAAGTCTAATTAAAATAGGAAACAAAAGACGAAAACGCGTAATAATGCACCGGACCCGATCGGGCCAAATACCACCCGATCGGGCCCACACACCAAATTAGTCCAACTTTGTTTCTTGGTCAGCGTAGCAGCCCAGCAGCAACTCTGGTGGAATATGGCCAACCCGATCCCAGACCCGATCGGGTGCTGGATCGGGTCCTCAGCATTTTGGCCCAGCACTTCAAATTACGCATGCAGCAGCAGTAGCCTTACTATGGAAGAGACCCGATCGGGTAGGGCAGCGGGTGCCCGATCGGGTCTGGGGACATGGCTTCTCGCCCGATCGGGTCGGGCAACGTTCACCCGATCGGGTCCGCAACTTCTATACCCGATCATAATTCCTTCGCCCGATCGGGCCATTTTTGCCCGATCAGAGTATAGAAATCTCCTTTTTGACTCTTTGGCTCTTAATTCTTCTCGTTTAGAAGTCTTGGGACCTCCTAAACCACCCATAAAGCTCGTGAGCCATCCTACGTGCCTTGTAACATCTCGTAAAGCCGTGGTTTCTTCCAAATGGCTCGGGAATAGGGAGGAAACTCCCTAAAACCTGCAATTCAACACTAAAACACAAAACCACAACTATATACGATAGTTAGCACAAAATAGCTCCCAAGAGCTCCAATGACGCACAAATTAGCTTGTAAATAAGGGAGAAAAGTCTATAAAATACGTGATATCAGCCACCTATGTGTGAGGCACAAGAGCCCTCATGTAACTCCTTCAGTACCTCCTGGCCGTCTTCTCTGGTAATACACTTCATCAGCGGACGACCGTATGATTTCTTATACAACGTCTCATCTCAAATTTCGAACCACTTATCACGAGCTTTAACATATTTTGCCTCTGCCGGATCTTCTGGTAATTGACCGGTCTTCTTGTAGTGAAGTATAGGGTCCATCCAATTATTTGCTCGACTCAAAAACATCACTTCCTCTTGGTCAATGCTCTTCTTCTCTTGTACTTCCCAGAATACAGTTCTTGGAGCGTCGCCTAAAGCTGAACTAGCAAGTTTTGATAAAGCATCAGCTTGATGATTCTCGGACCTAGGCACTTGTACCAAGGTGAATCGGTCTAGCTGCTTGATCTCTTCTTTCACCAGCTGACCATACTTGGCCATGGAGGCTTCCTTGCATTCATAATCCCTGTTAACCTGGCTGACTACCAGGAGGGAATCCGACCTTGCCTCCAATTCCCTAGCTCCAGTTGCTCGGCATATCCGAATTCCAGCCAATAAGGCTTCATATTCGGCTTCATTATTAGAGGCCAGGAATTTAAAACGCAAGGCGTATTCATACTTGTCACCCTCAGGAGACTGGCAAACAAGACCTTCCCCACTACCCTGTGCGGTAGACGAGCCATCAACCATCAACTTCCAACATTGACTGCCCTCAGAGGGTCTTTTATTGGGTCAAGTACTGGTCGGGTTAGTTCTGCTATAAAATCTGCCAAAGCCTGCCCTTTAATCGCTTTCCTTGGCTCAAAGGAGATGTCGAACATTTTCAGTTCATTTTCCCACTTGAGCATCCTTCCAGCCGCTTCCAGCTTCTATAAGACTTGCTTCGGCGGCTGGTCAGTATATACCACAATACTATGAGCCAGAAAATAAGGCCTTAACTTTCGGCTAGCCACCACTAAGGCCAAACCAAACTTCACAACAGCAGTGTATCGGCATTCGGCATCTTTGAGTACCTAACTCACAAAGTACACTGGGATTTGTATAGCGTTTGTTTCAACTAACAACACTGCACTGACTGCTTCAGGAGAAACAGCCAGATAAACAACTTTTCTCCAACCACTGGACTTATCAGACGAGGGAGCTGCTGTAAATGCTTCTTAATTTCTTGTAAAGCCTCGTTCTCTTTAGGTGTCCATTGAAATTTTGCCTTCTTCTTTATAGTTGCAAAGAAATGATGACACTTGTCACTAGATTTGGACAAAAAACGTCCTACAGCCGCTAGACAACCAGTAAGCCGCTGTACTTCCTTGATCTTTGTTGGAGGTTTCATATTAATTATAGCCTGGATCTTTTCAGGATTTGCCTCTATCCCACGCTGATCTACCAAGATTTGCCTTCTTCTTTATAGTTGCAAAGAAATGATGACACTTGTCACCAGATTTGGACAAAAACCGTCCTACAGCCGCTAGACAACCAGTAAGCCGTTGTACTTCCTTGTTCTTCGTTGGAGGTTTCATATCAATTATAGCCTGGATCTTTTCAGGATTTGCCTCTATCCCACGCTGATCTACCAAGAACCCCAGAAACTTTCCTGCCAAGACCCCAAAAACACACTTCTTTGGGTTGAGCCTCAGTTTATATTTACGCAAGGTTTCAAAAGTTTCACGTAGATCTTCGGCATGGTCCTTATCCTCCCGGCTCTTGACGATCATATCATCAATATAAGCCTCCAAATTGCGACCCAGCTGAGGTGCAAAAATTTGGTTGATGAGTCTTTGGAAAGTTGCTGGAGCATTTAACCCCTTTTCAGTAATAAAGGAGGTCTTATCTTGATGAAATCCTGAGTATGCGTCCATAAAGCTCAGCAGGGCATGCCCAGCCGTAGAGTCTACCAGACGATCTAGCTTGGGCAGAGGAAAACTATCCGTCGGACAAGATTGGTTCAGTTTAGTGTAGTCGACACACATCCTCCAGGTTCCGTTCGGCTTACGGACCATCACCACATTTGCAACCCAGTCTGGATAATGGGTTTCCTTGATAAATCCTGCCTCCAGCAACTTCCTGACTTCTTCATTAACAGCTGATTTCTGACGGGTCCTAAATGCGTTTTTTCTGCTTGATAGGTTTTCTGGCCGGATCAACATTCAGCCAATGAACAACTACTTCTATATCAATCCCTGACATTTCGTCGGACCCGTAGGCAAAAAATCGTGATACTCTTTCAGTAAGGAGATAATGGCCTCCTGTAATTCAGACTTTAGAGCTGTTCCTATTTGCAAAGTTCTTTCTGGACGAGAATCATCCAAACAAATACTGATGGGGGCTTCAGCGGTGTAATAGCCCTGTTTTAAGAGCACCTTTATTAATTATTAGTTATAATATTAACTTAACTAATTTTTGAAACCCTTGTGTTTTAAATGAAAACTTATATTTGATTTTATTATTATTATTAAGAAGCTGTGCTATATTTATTGACGTAATTATTTTAAATTATATTTACGGAATTACTTTTAATAATTTAGAGCTTTATATTAATATAAGAAATGGATTTGAGTTATCAGTGTTGATAAGATTTATATATTACAGAGATAAATTAATTACATTTATGTATATGAGTACTAAATATATTAGAGGAGTGTTTTATTTTAATGAGGAATGACGTGGAAGGGAGAGAAGGAGGTAAAGATTTGAGGTGGAAGGCTGCCCAGTACATATCTAATAGGTGGGAGCAAGGCACATATCAAACTGTTTTTAAAAAATTGTAGTACACTTATATATTTATGTAGTATATTTTTCACATAATGTAGTATATTTATATATAGTTTGGAGTATTATAATTTCTGAAAATTGTAGTACAAAAAAAATTGTAGTATATTTTTAAAAAATGTAGTACAGACCTACCCGATAAATGTTACTGTTTACATCTATCAGATAGGTCTTTAGCTTTTCTCGGAAGGGAGATGTGAGTGTTGGAGATGAGTAATAGGTAAATAATAATAAGAAGAAAAAAAGGAAACAATAAGGGAAAGGGGGGCTGGCTAGAAACGTAACAAGGAGGAAAAGAAAGAACAGAGAGGTGAGAAGAGAGGAGCAAAGGAAGAGGCGAGAAAGAGAGAGAAAGAGAGAGAGAGAGAAGAAGAACGAAGGGAGAAGAAGGAAGACGGAGTCGCGGCCCTGCCGTCGGCAGCAAAATCCGGCAAGGGGTGGAGGAGGAAGAAAGGGGGAGAAGGAGCGTGCGACAGAGCAGAGAGCAGTGGTGCAAGATCTCAGGCCATTTCCGGCCAATTTTTCGGCGATTAGAGGAGGAGTAAGATGGGGTAAGATCCAAAACACTAAAACCCTCATCTATTTTAGAGATTTTGATTATTATTGGGGGTTTTATTGAGAGGAATGAAGGAGTGTGCGTGAGGAGGGCCACGCGAGCCACTGGCAACCACCACCGTTGTTCGACCCCAAGACCACCGCCACCTATGCTCACCTTAAAACCCTAACTGAGGTACTAAACCATTATTTTTTATTATAGAACATAAATTCAGTTTCAAACCAATTGTTGAACTAGTTGATGTTTAATCTTATTTTGTTCAGTCAGAAGTTAGAAATGGATTTCGATTGTTTAGTTACTGATTTAAGCTTATATTAGTGAGTTGATATAAACTGAGATACTTGGATGTTGTTATTGTTGTTTGAAGTCTGACGCTGTTGTTGTTGTTCCTGCCTTGTTGCTTATTGTTGTGATAGTAGGTTCTTTAGTTAGAGGTTTCAATTAGATTTTATCTACCTTCGATGCCATCTTGAGGTTAGATTCCGAATTAGTGTTGGTTTTTGAATTATGGGACTAAGAGTGAAATTGCTTGAATATGAATTTTGTTATTCGTTGAATAGCTAAGACTCGATTGAAGTCATTAGCATTGAGTGAATGCTCGAAGTATGTTCTAACCTATAGAGGGTGAAATGGAATAGTTTATGCCGAATATTTGTTTGGGTTCATTTCAAAATGGGGATAAAATTATAATCGAGTGTGAGAATTGGGAGTATGAAGCAAATTAAGGTTGTTGGTATGCCTGCAAATAAGTATGGAATCAATAGGAAGTATTCTTGATTTTTCTTTATAAGTAAGCTTTTGGAATATACTAAATCACTAAATGTTAATTTACCATCGGATATCTAATCTAAAAGTTGATTAATAACAAAAAGGAATGGATTGAAATAGGAGGCAGTATACTTATAGAGTTCAATAATTTCATAATCTTTATGAATCAGTTAGTGAAATAGCCTAAGTTCACTTATGAATTAAGTTAAGTAATTCTAATAATAAGAAATAGAGTAAGGGATCAGGTCACTATTAATTTGGAAAGTAATTTGAATCGGCTTATAGAATTGTGTTAATTAGTCTTGGCCTAAAAGAATCGAGTTAGTTAGTTCAATGTAATTAAGAAACTTAAGTCCAAGTCTAAAGATTTCCATTAGTTAGGAGTAAGTTATAAATATGAATTGAATATAAGCTTTAAGAGTTCTCGTTAAATTATATATATTGTATAAGTGTCATTAATTGTGGTTTTGGTCTAAGAACGAGGATGACCTAGTTGTCAATTGAACAGTAACCAAGAGTATTGAATAGTCTCATCTAGAGTTTAATATTAACTGACGTACGTCATTAGTATTGATTTCAATTTGGAATAACCTTAAGAGTTAAGTGTGTGGATTAAATTCTAACTTGGCTAACAATAATCACTTAGTGAACCACTTAGAATCGAGTCTTAGAGTTAAATTTATATTATCGTGGGAGTTCACAAACTTAGAATCTTAAATTGAAAGATCAATTTAATGTAACAACATTAGTTCTAGTTGTTGTTGGTTGTTAATAATAACAATACATAGAGGTCACAAAGTTAATGAAGGTTATATGGATTAAGAGTTAATATACTAAACTGATTCAGTTGTATCTTGGTGAGTCTAAGTCGTTTCTTAATAACTTTATCCCCGAAGTAACCGAGGTCGATGAACACTAGAAGTAATGATTAGAGTTCAGTATAAGGGTTTGATTACTTAGTTCCCTTAAAGTCAAACCGTCGATAAATATAGATCTTATGAGAGTAGTATAGCCTATGTTTCATAGGAAGTATGTCTCATTTGTCGGAAGATTAAATTAGCTTACTGGAGGATATTCTATTCTTACTCAACAGAGCGTATTGGCATGTGAAAAGCCATTGGAGATATATTGGGTTTAGTACGGGAACCCTTAGGATATGTTTTGAGCTTTTGGGATATACAACAAGGTTATGATATGTTATTATGTTTTCCAAAGCCTATTTTCGTAACGTGAAACTTACTTTATAAAGTAAAAGCGTATTTTATCGTATGAAAGTGTTATGAAAAGTGTGTGAAAGTGTGATTTGTGTAATATGGTGAAAGTCACCAATGTGCATATATTAAAAACAATATTATTAATGAAGCAACGTGTGAACATGCACCCGAGCTAGAGCGGGTAGAGTCCCTAGCTGTTGCCTTTCAGGATGGGCGAAATTCTGGCGTTATAGGACATGTCCGGTTTAAGTCTTGCAAGCAGAACAGTAAAAGGTGGGGTGACGACCCTCAACAGTTTGGAGACAGCCGGTACTGCGTGGTACCCCTCTCCATTCCCGTTCACACCAAGACAATAAATAACCATGAGTGTTTCTTGTAAGAAACTTGAATGTGTGGAAGTAAATTAAGTTTCCAAACATATATTAAATCAATGATATATTTTGTTATGAAGTACTATTTTGGTAATGAATAATATAATGTTTCAATATTCGTTTCAGTAAATGGTTGAGGTAAATATGGTTATATGTGTTAGATGTGTACATATGTAATGGGTGTTTTAAACAAAAACCACCAAAGCATGTTTTACTTGTTTTACGGGTTTAGTACTCAGCGCGTTGCTGATGTGAGTCAAATGTTTGTTTTGTCATTTTTGTGGCCTGTCACTTGGGTGGGTGGCAGTGTCGTATTAGTTTCAGGTGGATGCAATGAAGTTGTGGAAGCTTGAAGCAGGAACTCTTATCACAACTCTCCTTATGTGTACTGAGGCGAGGACAATTGACTTTATAATAATATAGTGTTTAGTTAAATGTAAATAGTTTAAAGTAGTAATTGAAAGTAGAAGGTGGAAATAGTTGCTGGAAATATATTAAAATGATATACAAGTTTATAGTTTGGAAGCAAGTCCTAAGTTAAATTTTAGGCGGTCCGTATTTTAAACATTACTTTGCCGAATTTTCTGTAGACTTTTATTATTTAATTTATACTATTTAGATCATTTAGATAACTTCATTTAGTGTTAATGTTTTATAGTTAAAGTTTAAAAAAGTTCAGGTTTTCAAGATTCCATACTCTTCGTTTAAGGACGATGAGTGTGATGGTAATAGTCCGGATTAAGCTTTTCGCTGTGTTTAGTTCTAATTAAGTTGGTCGGTGAATTCGGGCTGTTACAAATGGTATCAGAGCGGGATTGTTTTTAGGTACCCACGGATCTTCATATCCGAGCGTAATAGTTAAGTAAGTGTAAAATGTTTCTAGGATTAAAAAGAACCAAGCCGTTGAGAGTAGTTACGCCTTTTAAGTATAATGTGTTGCTCATTGAGCATTATGTGGAATTATATGTTTCTTATGTGCTAATATGTGACACTATGTACTTACGTGAACCCATAATACCCTTAGGAAGTAGTAATCAGAGTGCGCAGTGGAAGCATGGATTGGAGTTTTGAGGACAAAACTCATTTTTAGGTGGGAAGAGTGTAATAGCCATGATTGAGACTAGGTTATAATTGATGTTAGGTTACCAAGGTTAGTATTATATGTTATTTATATTATTATTATAACTATTTATCTTCGTTCGTCAGATTTAAAAGGAAGGGTTTTCTTTTGTAAAGTTTGGTTTAGTTTGAAAATAGCTATTATGGTATTCAAACGAGATCTCTTGAAACGGAATGACTAAAGTTCGATGCTAACAAGGTTACCATTTTGATGTTTTAGATCCTCGATGAGCCTAGGTATCGGGTAGCGGAGACACAAAAATGTTAATTAATGGAGGCTAAACTTTTGATCGCGAAGTTCTGTGATCTTGGCTTTTCTTATTAAATCAAATAGTATAATTATATTTCGTTATTGATTTTGGTAAGCCTTTCTAAGATCAAATCTTATTGTTTTAAGTTTCGAGGACGAAACTTTTTATAAAGGTGGTAGAGTGTAATAGCCCTGTTTTAAGAGCACCTTTATTAATTATTAGTTATAATATTAGCTTAACTAATTTTTGAAACCCTTGTGTTTTAAATAAAAACTTATATTTGATTTTATTGTTATTATTAAGAAGCTGTGCTATATTTATTGACGTAATTATTTTAAATTATATCTATGGAATTACTTTTAATAATTTAGAGCTTTATATTAATATAAGAAATGGATTTGAGCTATCAATGTTGATAAGATTTATATATTAAAGAGATAAATTAATTATATTTATGCATGTGAGTACTAAATATATTAGAGGAGTGTTTTATTTTAATGAGGAATGACGTGGAAGGGAGAGAAGGAGGTAAAGATTTGAGGTAGAAGGGAGATGTGAGTGTTGGAGATCAGTAATAGGTAAATAATAATAAGAAAAAAAAGGAAACAATAAGGGAAGGGGGGGCTGGCTAGAAACGTAACAGGGAGGAAAAGAAAGAACAGAGAGGTGAGAAGAGAGGAGCAGAGGAAGAGGCGAGAAAGAGAGAGAAATAGAGAGAGAGAGAAGAACGAAGGGAGAAGAAGGAAGACGGATACGCGGCCCTGCCGCCGGCAACAAAATCCGACAAGGGGCGGAGGAGGAAGAAAGAGGGAGAAGGAGCGTGCGACAGAGCAGAGAGCAGTGGTGCAAGATCTCAGGCCATTTCAGGCCAATTTTTCGGCGATTAGAGGAGGAGTAAGATGGGGTAAGATCCAAAACACTAAAACCCTCATCTATTTTAGAGATTTTGATTATTATTGGGGGTTTTATTGAGAGGAATGAAGGAGTGTGCGTGAGGAGAGCCACGCGAGCCACTGGCAACCACCACCGTTGTTCGACCACCAGACCACCGCCACCTATGCTCACCTTAAAACCCTAACTGAGGTACTAAACCACTATTTTTCATTGTAGAACATAAATTCAGTTTCAAACCAATTGTTGAACTAGTTGATGTTTAATCTTATTTTGTTCAGTCATAAGTTAGAAATGGATTTCGATTGTTTAGTTACTGATTTAAGATTATATTAGTGAGTTGATATAAACTGAGATACTTGGATGTTGTTATTGTTGTTTGAAGTCTGACGTTGTTGTTGTTGTTCCTGCCTCGTTGTTTTATTGTTGTGATAATAGGTTCTTTAGTTAGAGGTTTCAATTAGATTTTATCTACCTTCGATGCCATCTTGAGGTTAGATTCCGAATTAGTGTTGGTTTTTGAATTATGGGACTAAGAGTGAAATTGCTTGAATATGAATTTTGTTATTCGTTGAATAGCTAAGACTCGATTGAAGTCATTAGCATTGAGTGAATGCTCGAAGTATGTTCTAACCTATAGAGGGTGAAATGGAATAGTTTATGCCGAATATTTGTTTGGGTTCATTTCAAAATGGGGATAAAATTATAATCGAGTGTGAGAATTGGGAGTATGAAGCAAATTAAGGTTGTTGGTATGCCTGCAAATAAGTATGGAATCAATAGGAAGTATTCTTGATTTTTCTTTATAAGTAAGCTTTTGGAATATACTAAATCACTAAATGTTAATTTACCATCGGATATCTAATCTAAAAGTTGATTAATAACAAAAAGGAATGGATTGAAATAGGAGGCAGTATACTTATAGAGTTCAATAATTTCATAATCTTTATGAATCAGTTAGTGAAATAGCCTAAGTTCACTTATGAATTAAGTTAAGTAATTCTAATAATAAGAAATAGAGTAAGGGATCAGGTCACTATTAATTTGGAAAGTAATTTGAATCGGCTTATAGAATTGTGATAATTAGTCTTGGCCTAAAAGAATCGAGTTAGATAGTTCAGTGTAATTAAGAAACTTAAGTCCAAGTCTAAAGATTTCCATTAGTTAGGAGTAAGTTATAAATATGAATTGAATATAAGCTCTAAGAGTTCTCGTTAAATTCTATATATTGTATAAGTGTCATTAATTGTGGTTTTGGTCTAAAAACGAGGATGACCTAGGTGTCAATTGAACAGTAACAAAGAGTATTGAATAGTCTCATCTAGAGTTTAATATTAACTTACATACGTCATTAGTATTGATTTCAATTTGGAATAACCTTAAGAGTTAAGTGTGTGGATTAAATTCTAACTTGGCTAACAATAATCACTTAGAGAACCACTTAGAATCGAGTCTTAGAGTTAAATTTATATTATCGTGGGAGTTCACAAACTTAGAATCTTAAATTGAAAGATCAACTTATAAAATTGGCTATACACAGGGAATGTAACAACATTAGTTCTAGTTGTTGTTGGTTGTTAATAATAATAATACATAGAGGTCACAAAGTTAATGAAGGTTATATGGATTAAGAGTTAATATACTAAACTGATTCAGTCGTATCTTGGTGAGTCTAAGTCGTTTCTTAATAAGTTTATCCTGGAAGTAACTGAGGTCGATGAACACTAGAAGTAATGCTTAGAGTTCAGTATAAGGGTTTGATTACTAAGTTCCCTTAAAGTCAAACCGTCGATAAATATAGATCTTATGAGAGTAGTATAGCGTATGTTTCATAGGAAGTATGTCTCATTTGTCGGAAGATTAAGTTAGCTTACTTGAGGATATTCTATTCTTACTCAACAGAGCGTATTGGCATGTGAAAAGCTATTGGACATATATTGGGTTTAGTACGGAAACCCTTAGGATATGTTTTGAGCTTTTGGGATATACAACAAGGTTATGATATGTTATTATGTTTTCCAAAGCCTATTTTCGTAACGTGAAACTTACTTTATAAAGTAAAAGCGTATTTTATCGTATGAAAGTGTTATGAAAAGTGTGTGAAAGTGTGGTTTGTGTAATATGGTGAAAGTTACCAATGTGCATATATTAAAAACAATATTATTAATGAAGTAATGTGTGAACATGCACCCGAGCTAGAGCGGGTAGAGTCCTTAGCTGTTGCCTTCTAGGATGGGCGAAATTCTGGCGTTATAGGACATGTTCGGTTTAAGTCTTGCAAGCAGAACAGTAAAAGGTGGGGTGACGACCCTCAACAGTTTGGAGACAGCCGGTACTGCTTGGTACCCCTCTCCATTCGCGTTCACACCAAGATAATAAATAACCATGAGTGTTTCTTGTAAGAAACTTAAATGTGTGGAAGTAAATTAAGTTTCCAAACATATATTATATCAATGATATATTGTGTTATGAAGTACTATTTTGGTAATGAATAATATAATGTTTCAATATTCGTTTCAGTAAATGGTTGAGGTAAATATGGTTATATGCGTTGGATGTGTACATATGTGATGGGTGTTTTAAACAAAAACCACCAAAGCATGTTTTACTTGTTTTACGGGTTTAGTACTCAGCGCGTTGCTAATGTGAGTCAAATGTTTGTTTTTTCATTTCTGTGGCCTGTCACTTGGGTGGGTGGCAGTGTCGTATTAGTTTCAGGTGGATGCAATGAAGTTGTGGAAGCTTGAAGCAGGAACTCTTATCACAACTCTCCTTATGTGTACTGAGGGGAGGACGATTGACTTTGTAATAATATAGTGTTTAGTTAAGTGTAAATAGTTTAAAGTAGTAATTGAAAGTAGAAGGTGGAAATAGTTGCTGGAAATATATTAAAATGATATACAGGTCTATAGTTTGGAAGCATGTCCTAAGTTAAATTTTAGGCGGTCCGTGTTTCAATCGGACCACTGTCGAATTTTCTGTAGACTTTTATTATTTAATTTATACTTTTAGATCATTTAGATAACTTCATTTAGTGTTAATGTTTTATAGTTAAAGTTTTAAAAAGTTCAGGTTTTCAGGATTCAATACTCTTCGTTTAAGGACGATGAGTGTGATGGTAATAGTCCGGATTAAGATTTCCGCTGTGTTTAGTTCTAATTAAGTTGGTCGGTGTATTCGGGCTGTTACAAGCGGGCTTAGGACGATCCAGCGTCAGGCTTGCAAACGTCATAATCTCAGCCGAAGATCTTGGTTCTTCTTTGACCTGGGCAAACTTCCTTTTCTTACTGGGTAGGTCTCTTGTCGTTTTCCTTTCAGAAGTAACATACAACTCATCTTTGTCCTCTGACGGCTTCCTCGCGGAAGCAACGTGCGTCTTAAAATTTCCTTCTTTCATCCTGGACGTTCCCACTTTCTATGCTCCGGCCTCTTTGGGCTCATCTACTTCCATGGGCTCGGCCTCGCTCACCTTCCAAGACGAGGGCCTTAAGGTAGTAAGGTAGCACTCTCTGGCCGCCCGCTGATCTCCATAGATGGTACTAACCTGACCATCATCACACTCAAACTTCATTAGCATTAGATGAATGACAATGACTGCCTTAATATTGTTAAGGGTGGGGCGTCCCAGAATTACATTATACGCAGTCAGGTCCTTGACAACCAAGAATTTTATGAACATTGTCCTACATCGATCCTTTACTCCAACTCTGACGGCCAACGACACCGTCCCCACTGGGTGAATAACTCCTCCTCCAAATCTTGTGATAGGATGATGGACTGGAAGGAGGTCTCTTTCATCAAATTTAAGTCGTGACAAGCAATCAGCACTAATAATGTCAGTCGAGCTGCCGATGTCTATAAGGATCCTCCGCACTTTCAAATCTGCTATCTTCATTTCTACGACAGAGGGTCATCATGAGGGGTTCTGATCTTACCACGATCACCCTCACTCACCGTCACCAAGAGGAACGGGTCCACCTTAGTTTTTCCTGTTAGCAACACCTGGCCGAGCTCTCTAACATAATTCTTATGCCCTCTCAAAGTTGGTCCTCCGGATGCAAATCCGGCGGATATAACTAAGACTACATTTTCATCAGTGCTGGCACTTTCCTTCTTCTTACTTTGCCGAAAATCTTTCTTTTGAAACTGTCCCTCCCGAGGCATATATTGGTTCATCTTTCCCTGCTTTGCAAGATGTTCCAAGGCTCTCTTCAGATGTTTACACTCGTTGGTTTCATGCCCACAATCCTTGTTGAAGTGACAGTACTTGCTTCTATCTCGATTCTTGTAAGGCGTCTTCATCTCTGCTTGGGCTTTAAGTTCATGCTGATCCTTGATTTCCATGAGGATAGAGTATTGATCCTTATTAAATTCAGTAGGCTCGGCTGAAGCAGCCCTTTCCTTTCTTTTCTATCTCCTTGATGGAGTTGTGCCTGAAGATACTACCCACGTCTCAGCCTTCTTAGGATTGTTCTTGGGTTTTTGAACAGGCTCCTCAAGCTTCTTAGACTCTAAGTGTTTAGCTTCAGCACAAACTTCTGTAGCATGTATGAATACTTCAGCCTCTCTAAGAGCTTCAGCTAAGGTACTTACTTTTTTCTTGACTAGGTCGAACTTAAAGCTTTCTGGACGAAGTCCGCGAATGAATGCATCAAATGCTACACCTGCACTCAGATCGTGGATCTGGAGGGCTTCCAGGTTAAATATCTTCACAAAACTTCTCAAAGACTCTTTTAGGGCTTGGACAATCGTCCCCAAGTGAATACTGGTTTTCTGTTCTTACCGGTTGGCTACAAAATGACTGGTAAATGAGTAACTCAACTCAGTAAAATTGTTAATGGAATTTGCTGGTAAATTGTTAAACTACTTCTGAGCAACCCCATTCAAGGTGGCTGGGAAGTTCTTACACTAGGTGGCATCGTCCACAGCTTGGACGTACATCTGATGTTTGTATGCTGAAAGGTGATCGTCTGGATCGGTTGTACCGTCAAACGGATCGATGGTGGGCAGCTTAACCTTAGGGTAAGGAGGGGCCTCCATAATTCTGGCCGAGAAAGGCGTTGGCCAATCTATGCTAAGCTCCCTGAAACGTGTGTCAACTGGTACTTCTTTCTGCCTGCATTCTCTGAGAATTGGATTGGACGAACTGACCTCTTGAGATCCTCGTCTATAAACATTTTGCTGAGAGGTTCTTCGGTAGACGTTGGGCTAAATCACTGTCCTCTCTTGACGAGGTTCATGAATGGACGGGGTTCTTCCATGCTCTATAGTACGGCTCCTGATTCTCAAAGTAGGATCCTGTAAATAGGGCGTCGATCCAGTAGCCGACCTTTGTTGGGCCGCTACTCTTTTCGCCTGTATGTATTCACGAGCATCAGTTTCCATCCGACTGCCATCCACTGGTCTATTCACTGGGTTGGTGACCACCAAATTCCAGTCTAGGCGGCGAGGTTGTTCACTACAAGCAAGATGCCTTCCCTTAGACAACCTCCTGGCTTCCTCTGGTCGTCGAACTCCACTGGGTCCTGCGACGTTCTCCAGGGAGGTTTCTTCTTCTAGGCGTAGGCCTAGAATCAGGCTGAGGGTGTAACATGAAGAACAGCATATTGTTCTTTATCTGCTCCTGAACTACCTGAGCCAATTTGGCTTGGAACTCGTTTAACGCATTCTCCAGATGAGCCGCAGTAACTGGAAAAGCAGGATTGGGCTCCAGAACTGCCCCAATTGGATCGCTTTGACGAGGTTCATCGCGTCCTCTTGGTGGACGCTCGTCATCGACAGTGTCATTAACCTGCACATATGGACTCAACCGTTGGGCTCGGTCATCTCTACGCCTCCCTACAGATGGCGCCAAATGTTGTTTACAACTTTTCGTAAACTAAAATACTCCTTGATGATGGACAAGTGTAGGGTTGATACTTCTGGGAGGCTTGTGTAGAGATGTTGCTCCGCTCCTGATCCTGCAAAAAAGGGGAACCAACCTAGAGGTTTGGGAGATGATTCCCTCTTCGATGCTTAAGTCAGTTTCAGGTTAAAGATAAAAGGAAATAGAAAGTGAGTAAATATTTTGGCAGAGTGAGTTTAGAGCATCCAAATCAATTACCTTTTCACCTGAAATTTAGGACTATTTATAGCATTTGGTCTGAAATAGGTGCCAACCTACCTTTGTGGCCTCTGAGTGGCTGAGCAATCAGAGTGTGCCACGTGTCAGCCTTCTAATGACTGCATGGCCTTGTCCAATTAGTGTCCTCCTCTTCTTGGGATTTGGGCCTGATTATCCTCTCAGAAACAGTAAAAAAGGCTTTTGGAGATTGGCAGAATATTCCTTGGAAGGGATTTTATGCCATTCTATACATTCCCTATATAAGCGCCACATGGTCCTTTAAGATTATGCCATGTGGACAGGGTAGCTCTAATTACCCCACAACAAGTTGGACATCACCCAATGAACGTCACCCAATGAACAATCAGTTCTCCAATGAACACACTCCAAAATTGATTTGACATGAAAAGTTTCAAATTTTTGAAAATTTGAAAACGTCACACACATCAGTTTGTGTATAAAGAACAATAAGTTAAATCAAGAGAACATCAGTTCGATTCTTAAATTTGACATTAAAATTTTCAAATTTCCAAAAATTGTAAAAATGTTATGTTCATTTGATCTGATGTTCTTTTAATTGAAATAAATGTTCTTTTAACTGAACTTGATGTTCATTGCTTTAAGGTTATATATTTCGAAATTCAAAAGTTTGAATCATATTTAAAAATTGTAAATTATCTTTTGATTTGATTTGATGTTCTTTAAATAGAAATAAATGTTCTTTTAACTGAAATAAATATTCTTTTAACTGAACTTAATGTACATTGATTTATGATTATATTTTTCAAAATTTCAAAAGTTTGAATCATATTTAAAAATTGTAAATGTTATTTTGATTTGATTTATTATTAATTTGAGTGAACTTAGTGTTCTTTTAACATAAACTGATGTTCATTGGTTGACATTTTCAAATTTTTAAAAAATTTGAAAAATTTCATGTCAAATCAATTTTGGATTCTTGTTCATTGGAGAACTGATTATTGTTCTTTGTGTGTGAACTTAGTCTTCTTTTAACACAAACTGATGTTCATTGAGTAACGTTCAGTGGATGATATCCAACTGATGTTCATTGGGTGATGTCCAACTGATGTTCATTGGCGATGTTCATTGTTCATTTGGTGATGTTCATTGGGTGATGTTCATTGTTCATTGGGTGATTTCCAACTGATGTTCATTGGGTGATGTTCATTGTTCATTGGGTATGCTCATTGGGTGATGTTTATTGGAAATCTGTGCGCATGGTGCTCATCATGAGTCCGTGTATAACATCGACCAATTTGGACAACATACCCAAGATCAAAAGTTGTTGCGTGGAGTTCACAAAGGCAACCAATTGCTCTGAGTGTTAGATCATGGGAATCCCAAAGTTGGAAGCTAAACTCTTTCCTATCTCAACTGTATTTACTAAGCTTTTATCATACAAGGTTTGCTATATGGTAAGTTTTAGTCTCTAGGTTTCTTACTCCGTCTTTCTTATGCCTAGCTTGTACAAAATTCTGTATTGTGTAAATGATACTAGTGAAAATTCATACGAAAGATCTCGATGCTTGGTTATCCATAATGCCTTGGAATTGAAAAATCACTTCATTTAACCGTTTTTCAAAAAAACTTTTTTTCCATGACTAAGGTCATATGTTAGAATATTCATGTAGGGAAAAAGTCCTAAGCTTTAGCAGAGATTCTTTATTTTTAGAGAAAATAGAATCCAGATATTTTCTTCATCTTAGAAACTATGACAAGCAATAGTAGTAGCAACAATATTCTAAAAACGCTATTATTTCAGCATAAGATAATAATTAACCCTGTAAATTATTGTGGGGGGATCCGGGTGTGTTGGAAGGACATCAACATTAAGGTCAACTCTCACTATTGTCATGCTAGAGGCGCTCACCTTAGTATCACCCATAAACCTAGCAACAAAGATCTATTTTTGGGACTTGGTTGTTTATTTTTATGCATCTATAATTAGAGTAGTGCCTCTTATGTAAAAGATTCTACTCAGAGGCTTTTACTTAAAAGTCGCAACTCAGAGTATAGGCTTTTAAGAAAAAGTTGCTACTCTGATTAATGAATTTTAAGTAAGAACCTCTACTTTGAGTTGCGTCTTTTGTCTAAAAGCAGACAAAAAATGTGAAATCCTATCAACGGTTTATATTCATGTTTTTATCAAAGTGTTTGGTAAGATAAACTGATAGCTTATTGCTGATTTCAATAAAATGACCTATAAGGGCATGAGCTATAAGGACATAATGGTGTGGAGGCAAATAATACAAGGGTATGTAATAGTTTTTTACAATTTACAACACCAAAACTCTGAGTTTTTAGAGTTTTGAGGTTAATCCTCTCTCCCAATCCGTTTAGTACCAAACACTTCTAATAAAGAATTTGAAAAAAAACTCTAATATAGATCCAATCCTCTAATTTTAAATCAAAACTACTACTACCTAGAGGTGGCCACGGGCCGGGTTGTGCCGGTTCAGTGCTGGGTTATGTACGGGCCGATTCAAAAAAACTTGGCCCTGACCTAGCCCATGAGACCACCCCGGGCTTGTTCAGGGTTGGTTCAGGGTTATGTTTTTCTGAACCTGAACTGATTCGGGGACGGTTCGGGAACGAGTCAGTGCCGGTTCATGGCTGGTTCATTGCCAGGGTGTGGGTCGGTTGAGGGTTAGATTTAGTGTCGGCTCAAGGCTGGTTCAGTGCCAGTTTAGGGTTATTTCATTTTTTAATATATATTTTTTTCATATTGGAAATGCACCTTAAGTAAAAAATCATTTTTTTTATTATCGTTAAAAAAGGATAATTCTTGGAAATAATAACTCATAGAGTAAATCAAATACTAATTCCATATAGAAATTGCACCAATCGCAACTCCCAATAACAAACCTCATTAATCATAATCATAATCGTATGTTATAGTTTATTAATCACAATCATAAATATAGTTTATAATTTATTAATCATAATTTTAATTTACAAGTTTATTAATCATAACCATAATTCAATTTCATAGATCATAACTCATAATCATAATTATAAATCATTTAGAAAAATCATAATCATAATTTATACATTAGCATTCCACTAGTCATTCATTAGAATTATCATAATTTTTAAGATTTTAATTAGGGTATAGGGTTTGGGGTATAGGGTTTAGGGTATTATATGGTATAAGGTTACAATCTAAGATTTCAAATTATGGTATAGGGTTTTAGTGACGGTTTAGAGGCGATTCAAGGGCTAATTCAAGAATAGACCGGTTCAAGGACCGGTTCAAGAGCGAGCTGGTTTACAGGTCAGGTCATGGTCGGTTCAGGGTTATGATCGGTTTAGAACCGATACTGAAATTTGAAAACATGCACCTGAATCGAACCAGTTTCTTGACCAGATCGGGCCGATTCAAGGTTGATTTTTTCCGGTCAATACCGAACCGATTTTTCATCGGACCGGTTAAGGACTAGGTCAACCTCTACTACTACCAAACATGGCCTTTATTTTTAAATCACCTTTTATTTGAAGTCCAACTCCTTTTGTTTCATCTACTATTAAAAAAAAAACCGGCCTGAGTAAAATGATTTTCCAGGTAGATACGACACGGCTTTGAATAATTGGGCGGCCATGGCCTCCCACAAAGTGGGCATTACTCAGACTCACCCAAAATCCACTCCCGCAAAGATAGAATAGTACCATTAGCATCCTAATTTAAGCTCCCCAATTCTACTCGATCCCTTCCGACAAAAACAATGACGCTAATGTCCGCCTCCGCCGGCGACCGTAAATTCCGACGGAGTCCCAAAACCCCACTCCTCCCTCATAAAAACCAACATTATCACAAACACCAACATCAACACTGCAGCGAGGGCTTCGACGGCGCATCTTATTCAGGAGCCGTTTTCAACCTTTCGACCACCATCGTGGGCGCAGGAATCATGGCTCTTCCTGCTACCTTCAAACAGCTTGGACTTATTCCTGGTGTCACCCTTATAATTATCGCTGCTTTTTTGACTGAATCCTCTATTGATATGATCTTGAGATTCAGTAAGGCTTCCAAGTCTTCTTCTTATTCTTCCGTCGCCGCTGATGCTTTTGGCCTTTTCGGACGCACCATCTCTCAGTTTTGCATCATCGTCAACAATCTCGGCATGCTTGTCGTCTATATGATTATTATCGGTACCACCTCCTTATTTTTCCCCCTTCTTATAATTAATATATTAAATTATAATTAATCTTTCTTTTGAAATTTTCACAGGGGATGTGCTGGCTGGAACATGGACAAATGGATTACATCATAGAGGAGTGATTGAGGAATGGTTTGGACAACAATGGTGGTGGACCTCACGCTCAACCTTGCTTCTTCTCACTACCTTTTTTGTTATTGCTCCTCTCATTTCTTTTAAACGTGTTGGTAAAATACTTATCCTTTTCTTTATACATCATATCTATTCTAAATTAACATTTGCCCCTGATAATCATTCATATGGCTACTTTAATGCTGCACTAACAATGGTTTGTTGAAATGCGGAATGAATGTACATGTATGCAATTCTTAGTTTGTAATTTTCCTTTCTAATTTTTCTAGATTCACTGAGGTATACATCAGCCTTGTCAGTGGGTCTGGCGATAGTGTTCGTAGCAATTACAGCAGGAGTAGCTATTGTTAAGTTATTCGAGGGAACCATTAAAATGCCTCCTTTGTTTCCTGAAGTTGTGGACCAAGCGTCGTTTTGGAAGCTCTTTACAACTATCCCAATACTAGTTACTTCGTATATTTGCCACCACAATGGTAACATCTCTATCTTTAGCTCTCTGTACCTAAGATACCATGTAAAACCTACAATTTTTGCTGTTTTCTACATTCAAACTCTGGATTTTATTACTTTGTCGTAACGTGACACTTCTGTGGTGACAGGAGATGTTGCTCAATAAGTTGTTTGAACTATGTCATATAGCTTGTGGTGAAAATCATATGCTGTTGAGTATGTTATTTGTTTGATTCAGAATCTCTCCTTTGCTTCTTTGTTTTCCGTTTTAAAATACTAGGAAGCTTATGCAATTAAGAGATACAGCTTAATCTCCCTTCCCCTCAAGGCCCCAATTAAAACAACCCTCCAATCCTCAAGATTATGTAAAACTGCAGAAAGGCTTGTTAGAGGCACCACATTGAAAGAAATGGTGTGCTTAATGGATGAGTGACAACTCTGACTCCGTTGCTGGTGGTAGGTGTCTCAGCAATTGGATTAGGAACCACTGCAAATCTAGTATATGTGCTTTAGCTCCCCAATACACTACTAGGGAAAGGTATTAGTCCTACGAAAATAACCTTACGCCGGGTCAAATCATCTACTAAAATTTCTTAGTACCATTCGGCTTGTCATGCTGCATTTTTATAATCAATCTGACCATGTTTGTACATTGTTCTGTTTTTATAAATTGTCTGAAGAAAATGCTTACTAAACTTCAACTTACTGAGTGTCTTGAGTCCCATGCTAAATAAAGTTGTCAACGTGTCACATGCTGATCCATTGTTTGTTTGTTATTTTATAATGTCATGGAGGGAATGAGGCTCAGTGCTTTAATTTCTGAGAAACCAGCTGTATTTTGTAGTTATTTTGATTAAAAGATATTCTGGAACGTTATTGCGTTGTGCTTCCAGTCATCAAGTATGAAGCCAAATTTATAAGTTTGTTACTAACTTTTCAGTTCATCCGATTGAGAACGAGCTTACAGATCCTTCCCAGATGAAGTCAATTGTTAGGACATCACTCCTAATGTGCTCCTCTGTCTATGTCGCTACAAGCTTTTTTGGGTTTCTTTTGTTTGGGGAACAGACACTGGACGATGTACTTGCCAATTTTGATGGAGACCTTGGGGTTCCCTATAGCTCATTGCTAGATGATGTTATTAGAGTGAGTTATGGTGTCCACTTGATGCTTGTGTTCCCCATTGTTTTCTACTCCCTTCGTCTCAACGTGGACGGACTGCTCTTTCCATATGCCATACCCATAACATACGATAATAAGAGATTCTACTCACTGACTGCGTGCCTCTTGGGTTTTATATTTCTCGGAGCCAACTTTGTGCCTAGTATCTGGGATGCATTTCAGTTCACAGGCGCTACCGCTACTATGTCTGTTGGATACATCTTTCCAGCTGCAATTGCCCTGAGGTGAGTAGTTCTCCTTTCCGCGGTCATTGGTTGAAGTGTTACTCCGAGAGTTGCTATATTTACATTGGGAACATTGCAACTACAGTTTTAATCTATGTTAGTTTGACTCGTCTATTTATAATAGGTACCCGTTTCAAACACCCAACTCATGTTTAGGAATTACTACCTGAAAATTCAATTTTCTCCTGACACCTCAATTATCTTTTTCCACATATATGTGTTGGAAGGACTAGAAATAGAGTAAAAGCAAAGAGAAAGTCATGGTACATGCTTGAAAATGGGGTTGAGTTTCAGATGAGAGTTTTAACCATTAGCAGCAAACGGAAGCTGTTTGGTATCATGGCGATTCCACTTTTTGGTTTTGAGATTTTTAAGGTATATACAAATTGCATGATAAACTTAACGTTAGTCATGATTTAATAGTGCTTATTTTGTAAACCAACCACAAAAACTGAAAACTAATGTTTTGTGATTTCCATATTCCAGCTTCTGGTTTATGTAAAAAAAACTGGAAACTTGAAACAGAATACAAGAACGGCGGGTTATTCTGTAATGTGTTTATATATGTATCTGTAAATGTGTAAAATGTGCAAGTTGTGTAGAAACCAGAACATGTTTCATCAATGCTTTGTTCCGCATCAATGTCCTAATCTAGGAGAGGATCCCTATATTTTAGAATTGGAACTTGGTTGTATCTTCATACTCGGGTGTACCATGCAGCCAACACTTGCCTGAGGGCTGTGGAAGCTCTCAACCAAAAGTTCAGATCCTTCTTAGCATAAAACAGCTTTTTTGATATTATGAAACATACTTCTAAATTGAAATTTCTTGAAATAGTGTAATATGAATGTGTAATCTGTTATACCTTTAATAGAAATGTGTATCATTGCAGAGACAACCACAGCATTGCAACAAGAAAAGATAGAGTAGTATCTTGGATAATGATTCCGTTAGCGGTGTCTTCGAGTACTGTGGCCATTCTAAGTGACATCTATAGCTTTGTTGTTGTCAAGAATGGACGTGAAATTTGAGCCCTGTCGAGTCTGATGACTGATATAGGCATACAACAGTAAACAGTTTCACACTGTTCAAGTCCAACAACCTGGAACCTCGTGAAATTGGGTTTGATTGTAAACTTCTGAATCGAAATGGATCTTTGGGTTGTTTGCCTGAACATCTCATCAGCTTTTGCGCAGCACCCCATTTGTTGAAAGAGGAGGAGGATGACAAGGTGAATTCTAGCTCACTTTTTCTGGAGGACCATGTGTTTCTAGGTGGTGAATCATACTCTCCTGTCCCTAAATGATAGCCCTCACATCGTATTTTGTGATCACATACACATTTAAACTTTAACCATTATTTTCTTTTATACAATTATTTTGGAAAAATTTACGATTATACTCTTATTAAAAAATCTTATTATATTATTATTGATTTGTAAATCGTTTTGCATACAAAATTGGATGGAGTCTGTCAAACTTTTAATTCTTTTTAACCATAAGAGTTGTATAGAACATAATTATTGAGTGACACAAAAGTAGGGCTTCTCTAGCTTTCTTTGGATGTATAAGAGAGGTGTGCGAGTGGAATTCTGTAACATACATTTTTTGCTCCTTAGTGAGGAGGTTCTTGTAACCTCAAACAAAATTTGGTTTAAGTGTTTATTTTCTAAGTTTTCTTTAACAGAGATGTATTATACTAGTTTTTCTTCAAGTGCCTGCTTTGTTCAGATTAAAAGCAAGAAGTTGAGAATAAGTAGAAATGTATGTATATTATCTTATGTATTTTCTTCCTCCATGCCAGACTACTTGTACAAGAAAGTATATTTGCTACACACATTGATCAATCAGAATGATGCTTGTACAAGTATCTATAATCTACTAAGAAGAACATGGAGATCCTTTTAGGGTTTCATTTGCTTTATTCTTCTTAGTAGATTATAGATAAATATTATTCATTTTGAGTGGAATTTGTTTTTCACTTCATCGCAGAATGATGCTTGTCAGATGATTGCATGGAGTTATTCACCTGATCTATATATTATTCTTAACACTTTCCCTTAATGCATTAATGAATCATTAGGTCTAACCGGGAATGAAGTGAAAAACCATAGCTAAGGAAAGGTCTAGGTCTACAGTGTTTGACCCAGATTTTGCTCTAAAAATTTGTTGGATATCTATATTGCAAAAGAAAATAGCTAGGTTTGATGTTGACCCGATCAGGTAATTCGGTTGGGTGAAGACGTTCTTGCCGAGTAGAACTTAGAACTGATCGGGTGGCCATGGGACCGATTGGGTGAGCTTTGCTTTCTTTCTTCTTGTGGTTTTGTTTGCATGTTAGGTTGGGGGAAAGGCTAAACCTGATCAGGTTTTATTAGATTCAATTGGTGATCCTTTTCGACAACTTTCTTTTTCGAGATTTTCTAAGATGTTTATGTTTCCTATTCTTATAAATATTTCATACAGTCGTCATTCTTCATTATTAATCATTATTGAAACTCTAAAACACAAGCCTACCTTTTCTATTGAGAATTGGGCAGCTCTTGAGGAATTACAGTTCTTGATCTAGGAGCATGGAGTCAAGGATTGTTGTGTCAACATCGGGGGGACAAACTTCATCAAGAATTTGTACCAGAGGTGGCAAAAGTCTTTGTTAAGGCAATGACCCTCAAACTATTACGCAACTTGTTCCCGTAATTCAGATTCAACTGTTCTGATTTTTGCAGATTTGTTTCCTACAAATTAGAAACAATGTTATTTGCTGAAATCATATCTCGTAGTTAAGGTAGATTTTGATCCTGATTTAGCATAGATGGAACCTTTAGATGGTTCAAAATATAAAAGGTGGTCACAAAGACTTATAATTGCTTGTGGACAAGTAGATCTTGACTATGTTCTGTCTAGTGACCCCCTATGGATAATTCTGCTACCCCTAATTCGAGTACGACTATTTTTATTTCTGAAACTCTTGTAAAGAAGAAAACAACTGAGTTTGTTGGTAAACTTAGTTGGGAAAAATTAGATTAGAACAATAGATTTGTTTGTGAATATCAAATGTGCTTATTTGGAATTCTTTAGAGAAGAAGCATGTTGTAAATGATGCGGGAAACATGAAATACACTGTTTGAAAGTGGCTCAACTTTTGGTAGATGATAAGCCAATAATTGAACAAGTTCATGAATATGGGATTTTTGTTGCGAAGGTCCTTGCTCACGATGTGAAATTGCGTGAGTTTCTTCGAGCTAATGTGCTAATTAAAAAGCACCCTGATTCGTGTATTGCTTACTGTAACCATCTGAAGCATAAGAAAGACGAATGTCTACGGAAGAATTGGTTAATCATATGAATATCGAGGAGGCAAACATGCTGAAGGATTCTCCTTCTCTAGCAGCTAACAATCACTCTGTGAAGGAAAATCTCATGGAGGCCGACCTTGGTTCTGAAAATCTAAAAGAAACTTGGAGAAGGTTAGTGGAAAGGGCAAGAATCCTCAAGAGAAGGGAAGGTTCCCGAAAGATGAAAGACTGAAAAGAGACTAGGATGATGTTATCTTTTTGGCAAACTTGGTAACTTTGTTGCAACATGCAACAAGAAAGAGGGTCAAAGTTCGAAGTACAAACCCAAGAGTCAAGCAAACCTTGCTGAAACAGAGGACATCATAGTTGTTGTGGTATCTGAAGTTAATCTGGTGGAGAACGATTTTGAGTGGATCGTTGACACATGAACTTCTCATTATTTTTGTGCCAATAAAGATCTTTTTGTAGAGTTCGAAAAGATGAATCGAGGCGAGCAAGTCTAGTAACAGCCCGGATTCACCGACCAACTTAATTAGAGCTAAACACAGCGGAAAGCTTAATCCGGACTATTACCATCACACTCATCGTCCTAAAACGACGAGTATGGAACTTCTAAAAATCTGAACTATTTAAAACTTTAGCTATAAAACATTAACACTAAATGAAGTTATCTAAATGATCTAAATAGTATAAATTAAATAATAAAAGTCTACAGAAAATTCGGCAAAGTTCCGTTTGAAATACGGACCGCCTAAAATTTAACTTAGGACTCGCGTCCAAATTATGAACCTGTATATCACTTTAATATATTTCCAGCAACTATTCCCAGCTTCTACTTTACAAATTCCTATTTAAAAACTATTTACAACATAACTAAATATTACACTATTACAAAGTCAATCGTCCTCGCCTCAATACATATAAAGATAATTGCAATAAGAATTCCTACATCAAAGCTTCAT
Organism: Patellifolia procumbens; assembly: GCA_947645195.1. Taxonomy (NCBI): domain Eukaryota; kingdom Viridiplantae; phylum Streptophyta; class Magnoliopsida; order Caryophyllales; family Amaranthaceae; genus Patellifolia; species Patellifolia procumbens. Next base: position 91,006 of record CANSGD010001238.1, on the reverse strand, counting down.
AACTTCACTGCTTCCACCTGCAACTAATACGACACTGCCACCCACCCAAGTGACAGGCCACAGAAATGACAAAACAAACATTTGACTCCCATCAACAACGCACTGAGTACTAAACCCGTAAAATAAGTAAAACATGCTTTGGTGGTTTTTGTTTAAAACACTCTTCACATATATTCACGTCTAACTCATACAACCATGTATACCTCAAACCATTTACCGGAAAGATATTGAAACATCATAATATTCAATACCAAAATAGTACTTCATAACAAAATATATCATTGATATAATATATGTTTGGAAACTCAATTTACTTCCACAACAATTAAGTTTCTTACAAGAAACATTCATTGTTATTTATTATCTTAGTGTGAACGCGAATGGAGAGGGGTACCACGCAGTACCGGCTGTCTCCAAACTGTTGAGGGTCGTCACCCCACCTTTTATGTTCTGCTTGCAAGACTTAACCCGGACATGTCCTATAACGCCAGAATTTCGCCCATTCTGCAAGGCAACAGCTAGGGACCCCCCGTCCTAACTCGGGTGCATGTTCACACATTGCTTCATTAATAATATTGTTTTTAATATATGCACATTGGTGACTTTCACCATATTACACAAATCACACTTTCACACACTTTCCATAGCACTTTCATACGATAAAACACGCTTTTACTTTATAAAGTAAGTTTCACATTACGAAAATAGGCTTTGGAAAACATAATAACATATCATAACCTTGCTATATATCCCAAAAGCTCATAACATATCCTAAGGGTTTCCGTACTAAACCCAATATGTCTCCAATGGCTTTTCACATGCCAATACGCTCAGTTGAGTAAGAACATAATATCCTCAAGTAAGCTAGTTTAATCTTCCGACAAATTAGACATACTTCCTATGAAACATACGTTATACTACTCTCATAAGATCGATATTTATCCTATATTAGAATCACTCACACAAGCTAACCCTACTTGTTCTCCTTTAATCTTGTTCCTTTGTGAATTTCTCAAGCCAATAACAACTGAAACTAACAACTAGGACATTTACGTAACTTGGTTACTCACTAAGAAGATTCTGCAAATCTTACAAACATAGACTTCATAAGATCAGGATGGTCTACTTTACTATTTTCTTACTTCGTTTATATAGTCTTTACTAACCTTGGCGATGGCTTTTACAAATTTATCTTTATTACTAAAAGCAGTTATTAAAGCTAATATCAAGTTATAGTAGACAGACAACAACCCTTATTCTTTACACTTTCATATTTTAATTCCTTAGTTAGAACCTCATCACAATTAATGAACTTATTGATTTACTTTCATGATAGACTTTAGCTCGTTCACTAACTGGTTACCGTTGATTACATTAGCTTTTAAACCATTTAGAACTAATCTCATTACTAATGACATATATAGGTTAATATTAGACTTTAAATGAGACTATTCAATACTCTTGGTTACTATTCAATTGACACCTAGGTCATCCTCGTTCTTAGACTAAAACCACAACTAATGACACTTATACAATATATTTTATATAACGAGAACTCTCAGAGCTTATATTCAATTTATATTTATAACTTGCTCCTAGCTAATGGAAATCTTTAGACTTGGACTTAGTTTCTTAATTACACTGAACTACTAACTCGATTCTTTTAGGCCAAGACTAATTAACTCAATTCTATAAACAACTCAAATTACGTCACCAACCATCAATGGCTAAATTAATCTGGTACATTCCGTAATTCTAATTATTTATCATTCTTAATCAACCCATTGATAACTAGTCTTTCTAAATTTGATATGTTGTCATATCACCCGCCTTTATAAATCTTAATTAGACTTGCCTATGCTATCAACGGTTTTTAATAATCTTATTTATTGCGTACTTACTTCTTAAAACCTATCAAGCTAGTTTAACTTTTCATGTCCTTGTTAATGACTTCGAAGGTGAAATCATTCTACGAATACACCTAACAACCCAAATTTCCTTCATACTAACTTTGTGATTGTTTCAAATCCCTTCTGACATTCAACTCGCATAACTTAAACCATACTACCCCATTCCCGACGTCAAGGGTAAAGTATGCTACAAAATTCCCAAATTTTCAATGAACAATAATGCCATATCCAAGCATAAACAAATCTCATACCATAAACTTATTCACCATCAATTCCCATAGACCTAGAATTAGTAATTAATATCGAATTCTAAGCACAGTATCAATATCACAATCAGATAAGACATAGTTCACAAATAGTTTGATCGATTGAACAAGAGAAAACTATATAGACTCAACTAAGTAAATCAGGAATTTGGAATCTCATATAAAAGTGTTTAGTACCTCAGTTAAGGTTTTAAAGTGAGCATAGGTGGTGGTGGTGTGGTGGTTGGACAGTGGTGGTGGTCGCCGATGATTTACACGTCCCTCCTCAGGCGCACTCTTTCATTCCTCTCAAGAAAACCCCCAATTTTGAGTATCATCTCTAAATAGATAGAGGGTTTAGGTATTTTGGATCTTACCCATCTTACTCCTCCTCTAATCGCCGGCAAAGTGACCGGAGATGACCTGGGTTTCGCGCCGAAACCGCTACTCGCACGCTTCTCCCTCTTTCTTTCCTCGTTGGCCGCCGTTGGTGGTTCCTGCTGCTCGCGGAGTGGAGCAACTCGCCACAGGCGGCGTGCGCCACCGCCGCCGCTGATCTCCCCTCTCTCTCCCTATGCTTCTCTTCTTTCTCGACCCCCTGCTCTCTTTCTTCCTCTTCCTCTGTTTCTTTTCTCGCCTCCCCTGCCTTCCTCTTCTCTCTCCCCTTCTCCTTCTGTTCGACTAACAGGGGCTAGGCCCCTTCAATAAGTGGAAGGTGCACCGTGGAGCACAATGAGCATTGTGCTCCAACACATGTCATCATGTACGTCATTATGGTGATCCGATGTACATTTGAAGAATTCTAATGTACACAAATAAAATTTTTGAAATTCAAAAAATTAATTGGCGCCACTAAACTTAAAATTTGTTCACTATCCTTAAGCTAATGTTCATTCTCGATATTGAACATGTTCAATTAGAAATACCATATGTACATCATAAAATAAACTCAATTTAAAAAAAAAAATTCACAATAACTTGACATATATTCATTTATATAACTTTATTGTTCATTATAGTTATACAAGATGTTCATTTATTTATATCAAATGTTCATTGTAAAATACGTTCAATTTCAAAAAAGTTTTTGTTCCAATTAACTTTGACATTTGTTCTTTTATATAACTTTATGTTCATTATGGTTATTAAATATGTTCATTTATTGATTTCAAATGTTCATTGTAAAATTCCAATTAACTTTGACATATTTTTTTTATACATAAATCTAATATTTATTTACAATGAGCATTTGATATCAATATATGACCATATTAAATAACCAAAATGAACATTTGTATAATGTAAAAGTATATGTCAAAGTTATTTGGAATTAAAACTTTTTTGAAATTGAGTGTGATTTTACAATGAACATTTGATATCAATAAATGAATATCTTTAATAAATATAATGAACAATAAAGTTATATAAAAGAACATATGTCAAAGTTAATTGGAACAAAAACTTTTTTGAAATTGAGTAAGATTATACAATGAACATTTGAAACAAATAAATGATCATATTTAATAATCACAGTGAACAATAAAATTATATAAAAGAACATATGCCAAAGTTAATTGTAACATTTGGAGGGAAAATTTTTTGTCAAATCAATTCAAAATGTCAAATAATGGAGGAGAGAGAAGAAACTGGCCCCATATGTTCATTGAAGATGAACTAATGTTCATTCCGTTCTTTATTTATTAAGATGTCTGACATTTGTTTTTGGGTACATTGAAAAAAAGCTAATGTACACCGGGAGCAGGATCCGCATCCTGCTCCCGGGTGTAGGATCTTAATTGCGAGGCCCCTTTGTTTCTCTTTTTTTTTGTACAATTGATGAGTCACCCCTTTCACTCTAATTACATGACACACACACCCCTTTCCCTTCTCTTCAATTGCCACGCCTCCCTCACCCTTATTTCCCTTTTTTTTATATTTAAATCTAATCTATCAAATAAATCACCACCCTCTAATATATTTATTTTTACATATACTAGTTGTTGGACCGCGCGCTAACGCGCGCGGCCCCCCAATATGCGTATGTAATCGGTTGGGCTATATTACTTATCGTCTAATTAGTCATTCCTAGGTTCTGTAAAAAGTCTTTGTTGAAGATAGCAAATGCAATATGTAAGAATTTATTCGGCAGATGTATAAAGCAAAGAAAAGTGTTACATAGAGTAATATCTAATGTTAAATTAGAAAGACCAAAGTATCTTAAAAATGGTAATTTATGTGGTGAACAATGATAAACAGTCAATGTAGTTGGGAGAGCCTAAATTGACTCGTAGTAATTTTTTCTTGTTTGAAAATCAAATTTCATGATCCAAAACATCTTTCGGGAATATGTCTGCGTTCACTTGATGACCTAGCATTTGATTTTATTATAATATCATACTAAAAAATTTCAAAGTGACATAGATTTATAATATTAGTGCTTAAAGTTATACACTAATAAAGAGTATAATAGAGCACTCAAGAGAAGAAAAAAATATAGATTTAGGTTTGAAGATCATAGTAGGAATTTGTAGTGTAGACTAGTGATCATTCCATTGTGATGAATTTGTACCGATTATATCATATTCATAGAAGAGTGATGCAAAAATATATCATAGATAAACTATAATATAGCTACCAAATACTCCTTCTAAAATACATAATTGTTAAATCTATAGCGTTTAGTTCGAGTAACATCACATTAAACATAAGGACAAGAGTAATAATCCAAAGGTAGCAAACGCTACAATAAACCTCACTGACAAATACATACATACACGTAGCTAAGCATAAATAGCTTTTTTCGCTGCACTCCTTCATGAAACACATCGTCTAAGAAGGTGCAATGCCTTGTGTTTTCTGGACGATATAAATCCAAGGTGTACTTTAATTAAGGGGCTATAGTTGTTTCATAATCGAAAGCATAGCGCGGTATCATCCTCTTATTGAGGGACAATGGAACGGATTGTCCACTTCAGCATCTGACTTGTTGATAGTCCAATAGTGAGAGCGACCTCTAACAACACTTCTTTTGTCAACATCGTATGCACCTATTCTGGTAAGTCCTCTGATTTCTCCTGTCATTGAGAGAAAAGAAAACCGTTAGGTAACTATGTTGCATACTTTGCATACATTGAACAAATAGACCTCAAATTTATGTGTTAGACTTACAAGGCTAAATGATACAAAAGGAAATTTAGTGATACACGTGAGGCTAGATGTGCGAAAATTCAGCATTCTAAGTGCGTATCCTAGCCATAGGTCGAGAAAAAGTTTTGTACCATTTCTGGTTAGATAGAGACCTTCAAGTTTCTCCTTAATTGTATTGACGATGAGAATACGAACGACAAATAAGATTATCTTACCTTTATTTTTGCCATTAGTTTGATTACTAAGAATGAGAAAAGTTATTCATGTGGATAGTAAAAAATGGCGAGAATTACAATTCAAATTAGAAATCGAAGTAGTATGACAAGAGCCTATGGAGGTATATAGTACATTAAAAAGAATACTAAATTGTACCTATTGCAAGCTACTGATGAATTTATGAGCATTTGCCAACTTTACAGTAGCTATTACTTCAGCCTCAGTGGCGATTCCTCCCTTTCCATAAGCGATGTTGGCACGTACCTTATGTTGAAGATAGCAAAGGCAATATGTAAGAATTTATCCAATAGAGATATTGAAGCAATGGAGAATGTTACATAGCTAGAGTAATATCATAGCCCTAATTTACTTATTTGAGGAAAAACTGAGGGTCATTCGAAAAATCCAAGTAAATTTATGAAAGAAATTGGAAATAAAATCGATAGCAGGAAGACATAAGAATTGAGAACAATCGAAAAGCCGGATGCGAAGAAATATTACCAGAGTGAAAGAAAAGATGAAGGATTTCCACCATTGTTCTCTGCAATTTCACCCTTTCTTCATCTCGGCTGAGCTCTGGTCAAAGAGAAAAAGGTTAGAGAAATAAGGGAAAGCCAAATAGAGAAAGCCATGAAACCACAAGAAAAGCAAGCAAGAAAAGAAAAGGGCAAACGAAAAAAGGTAAACCGAGTGAACAGTATATTTCACCATTTTGTGACTCAAATCATCATTGCTCCCAAGCACAATAACTCCAAACGCTTTTAAAAAATTAGGGAAGGAAATCAGAAATGAAGACCTCATAACACAACACAACAGTAGAGAAAAAGCCAAGACTAATTTGTTGCTTTGCTTCTCCCAATACCCAATTTTCAAAATCCAGTGCAGCAGCAGTCCTATCATATACACCACTGACTTGTAGATTGTAGAGATCTAAACATGATTCCCATTCTAATATAATTACTCACTTACTCTTGAATTCAGTAAAGCACGCAACATCTCATAATTAGAAGTCTACAAGTGATATACATATTCAATATTCAACAAATCAATTAAGCAACAAAGTACAAAGTAAGTGAAATACAGTCAGGGAGCGAGAGAGCAGTACCAGAGAGTTAGCCGAAGGAGTTATTCTGACGGATGAGAGAGTAAGGAGAGTTCCTACGATGGTCACCATGGAATCTGAACTCCAGCTAAAAATGAAGAGTTCAAAAAAGAAAGAGATCGGAACTCCAGCAAGGTCACCAAAAGAGTGAAAAGAGGAGTAGAGGAGAGGGAAGGGTTGTTGAGGAAATGAGAGACCATACCAGGTGGAAAAATTTCCCAAAAACTCCTGCTCTATGAGGGAAATCCTCTTCCAGATCTTGCTAATTGACCTTGACCAGTAATATTAGTTTAACTGTAGATTTCAGATAAATTTAACAAATGAACAACCATCTAGTACATAAACTATTCATCAAATACAACAATCTACGAAAATTCCTTTAACATGAGACAAATAGAAGAAAGCATCAAATCAAGAATAAAAAGTCGAAAACCGAATCCATACAACAAAAGAAGAAACTTACATCAATCTACACACCCAAGTTTGGGACAAACCATGGCGTCTAAGTTTGGGACAACATATAGATTTCATTCCCCATTCATGACTCTCATCTCTCAAGAAACAATGCAAACACTAACTCCACACACCCTCTCTTTCTCCTCTTCAGCTCCCTAAACAGTTGAACCCGTCCATCTATCTACGACCATCTAGTGGTTCACATCAAGGTCAATTATCGGCGGCCATCCTAAGCGATCTTCGACCCCCAATTCAGGTTGCTTCTTTTCTTTCTTTTTTCCTCCTGCATTTTTGTCCAATTTATTTCCTCTGTGCTTGAAGAATTAGGCTTACGTAATGGGGTTGGATTTTGGCTGACAGAGGATGGAGCTGGATGTATTGGTGGTTTCTACCACACCTATTTTTCACCATCAACACCTACCAGATCTGGACCCATCCATGAGAAGAGGATATATAAAACCATATGCCTGTTAATTACCCACTCGAAAATAACCCCCATCTCCAAACAACTCTAGACTTCCAAGTCACATTTTATGGTAGAGCGAAAATATATCCAGCCTCTTGGAATTCCATAAAGTGAAAACTTTATCTTCATTGGGGTTAAAGAATAAACCCAACGTTAACTTAACAAGTAAAGCATTGAAATTGACATATCCATGTTCTTGTAAACCCTTATATCACTTGAGCATTGAAAAGTTATGTCGTATCCCTCAAAAACAAATTAGTGGAAAGCAACACATTTTACCAAGAAAAGTACACGGAAAACCAACCTTAATCACTTACTTACCAAACGCTAGACGTTCAACAACATCGGAAAGTTATATCTGCTCTATTAAACCCAATGTTAACTTAACAAGGTTCACTTATCCATGTTCTTGTAAACCCGTTTACTTAAACATCAAAAGGCTATATGATACAACTTGGCTGAAAGCAACAAATTTAACCCACAAATCACACCGAAGATGAAATTAAATCGCATAACAAATGGTAAGGGTTCCACAGCTTGATAGAACAATAATTGACTAAAAAGATAGTCTAGAAACCTAAACAAACACATTTAAGTCCCGAGTAAACCCTAATACACGAACAAAATTAAATACCTCCATTTCCCAAAAAAAGCACCCTAAATCAGTTACCATTGTCGAAGAAGACCTAGTTCATAAACGAATCAATAATTCGAAAAAATGAAATAAAAAACTGTCTGCCTCGTAATCAAGTCGAATAGAAGGACCTAGGGATCCTTCATCAGAGAAGAGCTCGATCTCAATTTGGCCCCTAGCATAAAGATAACACAAAAAGTTTGAATTTTTTTTGCCTTTGCATATTGTCATACAAATTGCCTATTTTTATGAAATTCACAATATACAAATGTCGAACATTCATATAATCTATATTAGTTATGATAATCTCATAAAACATCATTTCAATATGAACAATTAGCTTTCATAGTTATGCTTTTCATTTTTCAAACAATTTTCCATATGAAAAATTTCGAACATCAATAAAATTGTATAACCAATTAATCAATTTTCATTGATAGATATAATAATCTTCAGCAACAACGCAATCCATCAAGCACATATTAGTAACAATTTAGCCAATAAACCATAGCTAGTCAACAACCATTGAAGTAAAATTCCATAACCTGGTATACAAATCCTGGACGGCAAGCTCGATCTTAGGGTTGCCATTTCTGGATTTTAGACCTTCTTTTATTATATCTCTATGATCTTGAATACTGTCACAAAATCAATACACAATAGTGAAATAATCAATCATCAAAAAAATGGAAAACAAATTGGGAAAACTTGGGAAGATTGCAAAAAAAAGAGTGAGAGTGAAAGGAAGAGTACCAGAAGGAGAAGAGATGAAGAGGATGCAAGTTGGAGGAATAAGAATGAGAAAGAGATTGACGGTGTTGAATGGAAGATGAAAGCAAGTGGTGTTGAGGGAAATAAGGAAAAGGCAGACAAAACGCTATTAGACAAAACGTTGAAAGACAAGATGTGTATTGTTCTAATGAACAGTGAAAATCAGAGGTTAGAGACTCATTTCACTATTCATAAGAACAGTAACTTCATTCCTTGCTTTTAAAAGAGTAAGGATATAAATATAATTAATTTGTCTATTTGAAATATAAATCTCATTAAAACTAATAATTCAAACCCATTTCTCATATTAATATAAAGCTCTAAATTATTAAAAGTAATTCCATAAATATAATTTAAAATGATTACGTCAATAAATATAGTACAGCTTCTTAATAATAATAACAAATATAAGTTTTCATTTAAACACAAGGGTTTCAGCAATTAATTAAGCTAATATTATAATTAATAAATAATAAAGGTGCTCCTAAAACAGAGCTATTACAAGTCTACATGGGTAATTCAAGCAGCCTTGAAGTGCTTAGAAAAAGTTGACTTTAGGGAAAACTTTAGCTCTACAAAAAGTTAGGCATGTCCCCCTTCGTGGAAATTTAATTTCTGGTAGTCATTTGAACAAAGTAGGAGCCAAATTAGTTTTTGATGCTTATAATCTAGTGTTCATTCACAATGACGACTTTGTTGGGAATGTATAGCGTGATGCTAATTTGTTTGTTTTGGACATTGTAATTCCTATTTCAATGAAGAAGATTTCTACTTTTGCTTATATCTTGAGTGTGTAAGTGTGTGGCATAGTCATTTGGGTCATGTGGATTGGTGTAATACCCTGATCTTTAACCTTATTTTATTATTAAATAATTAAGATTATTAATTATATGACTTTGTATATGTACTTGTTTATGGGTTATTAGCAATGAATCTAAAACTATGTCTTAGAGCCCAACTCAAATTGATCCATGAAACCAAAGAAAAATCAGAAAAAAGGCAAAAGAAAAAAAGTAAAGAAAAAGAGAGACCACCATCATCTTCCACCTCCTGCTTCCTCCTTCTCCTTCTCCCTCCCCATTGGAACAACAAGAGGTGGGATAAGCTTAAAACTTTCAAAAGCTGCAATACAGAGCAAGAATGAGATAAGAAATTGCAAATAAGAGTAGCAAATCAGTAAACCAAGTTCATCCTCATCTTTTCATTTATAGTTATCCATTAGAGGTGAAATCCAACTTGATTTGAACCCTATAAATCTCTATAAATAGGAGCCAAATTCAATCAGATTTGGTTAAAAAATCAAGCTACTAATCTAAGCTTCCTTCTTCATCCTCAATTTCTCAAACTATCTTCTCCACCATGCTTGACCCCCATCACCAACCTTCGTCCACCCACACCACCAAGAACGGCCGTCCACCATCGTCCACCACCACATCCCTCTCTCTTCCTCACGCTACCCCTGCTCTGCACGACTGCACCTCAGTGTTTCCCTCTCGCACACCGCTGCACCTTCCTACCGTAACAGCAGCCCCTGCCCACCTTTTTTCGCCGACCATCTTCCCTCTACTCCGACCACCTGAGTTGGGCGCACCACCGCCACTCTACTCTCCCTCTTCCATTTGCATTTTTCCTCTGCTAAAAATTCCAAAGACTGATTCTTTAAATCAGTTCTAGGAATTAGGGGCTGTTTGTTTAGGGTTAAGGGGTGGGATTGGGAATTTATATCCCCATGAGTAGTATTTCCATATTTGTTTGGGGATTGCTAAATTCCCATGAGATTGGGAATGAGATTAATTCCAAATACCTAGGGGAGCAGGTATTAGAGAGGGGGATTAAAATTTGTAAGAGAATGACTCTTTTACCCTTTATGAAATGAAAGGGGTGGTGAGTTAGTAAGAGTATCAATGTAAAATTGTCATTTAATCCCACTTTATCCCCAACTCATACCAAACAAGGGATATAGACTATTTTATTCTTATCCCACCTACCAATTCCTAATCCCACTCTCACCCTTTAATCCCCAAACTTTCATTTCCACATACCAAACGCCTTGTTAAGTTATTCCTCTAGAAGTAAACATTTGACTTATTAAAGGTATAAACTAGACTGGCAAAACTGATCCGATCGATCCGAAATGAACCTGAGTATAATGGTCCGATCACAACCCGAAACCCGAAAGCAATTAATCTGGCCCAAATCCGACCCGAAAATATTTTAAACCGAAGTTGATCTGTTACCTGAATTCACCCGATCCGAAATGACCCAAACCAAAGTTGATCCGAACCAACCCGAAACGATACTAACCCAAATTTAACCAACCCGATTCAATACTGACCCGAATTTAACTGACCAGAACCAACCCGATCCTGTTATTTAATTGAAACTTATTGAAAATTAGTTGGTTTTATTAAAACTTAAGTCTAAGATTGTACTATATTCAGCGAGCCTAACAGATCGAAACTCGTTTAAAGTTATCATAACTTATTTGAACATACTATGACTCATCGCAACTCATTTCGTGACATCTAAGTATGTTCTAAAATAATTACAACCTAGTTTATTAAAAATTCTCATTAATTATGTTTTAGATTGATGATGTTGACAAATATTACTATTTTTATAGATTGTTATAATCACTAGTATTATAGATATTAATTAAATAATACTCTTATATATAAATGATAATGTGATATAATGACATCATTGACGTCCATATGACGCTACAAGAATTCGACGTTGATCAACCTAACCTGAAATGACCCGATATTAAACATACACGGAAAATTAGAAGATATGAAAAGTTAGATCCTAGATGACCCGAATTCAATCCGAGTTTGAAAAAACCAAAGTTATATAATTGAGTCAACCCGATAACCACCCGAAAAAGACCCGATTGATCCGAAAATAACTCGATCTTGTACTGACCCAAAAAAGCAAACCCGAAACCGATCTGACACGAAAAATCTCAAAACCGAATTAGACCTGAGACCCGAAGTGATCCGAACCCTATCCGAACACTCAGCTAACCCAAAATCAACCCAATCCGAATCAACCCGATCCGAATGAACCAATTGCCAATTCTAGTATAAACCCATCAATCCATTTTACCTCTTTTAATTATTGAAAGGCCAATTAGATTTATAAAGTAATTTTAGAAAACGATTTCATAAATTATTAATGTTGAATTTGAAAACTATTATTATTGTAGGTAATGGTTTTAAATTATGATTTTGATGATTTATAATGAGTTTTAAGATTTTCAAAAAACGGTCATTAAGGAAGAGTCGTGATTAGTTATAAATTGAGTCGATTCCGATGGTTATTTTTATTTAATGTAAGCGGAGCGATAAACGGAATGTGGGAGTTCGCAAGGTCTATGGATGACGTTCGGGAGTTATGGTGTTATTTTGGATTGAGCGGTTAAGGTAGCCTTTATGTCCAGCATTATTGTATGCCCATATGTGTATGTTTATAAAAGTGTATGATTATTTATACGAATGACGATTAGTAATTGGAAGAGTTAGTTACGAGCTATAAAAGTGATAGTAACATTTATGTTCAGCGTTTAATAGGTATGCCTTATGTGGAAATGTGGTTTAAAATGTGATTATATGAATCTTCGTACTATGATCTATGATATTTGAGTTCATTTTCTATTTAAATTATGTGGCCCAAAGGCACCCTTGTTCGAAGTTATGGCTGAAAGAGCCAAAAAAGAGAAACTACAGTTCGCCCGACACCACCGGGCAGTTTCGCCCGATCGGGCGAACTTAATGCTGCTAAAGATCGTCGAAACGCCCGATCGGGCGACTTAGTCCGAAGCCATCGGGTGGAATTTTTCCTCTTGCCCAATTGATGTTGTTGTGTGCTGCTGCAAAGATGAAAAAGACGTAAGATCCGCCGATCGGGCGGTTTGCTTGGACCAATCGGGCAGTTTAACAAATGCTGCCAGGCCAAAAGTTGAAGAAGTGTATTTTGCCCGACCTCATCGGGCGATTTTGCCCGATCGAGCGGAGTCTCTTTTGGTTTAATGATGCGCGTCTTGTCGTCCGTTTTTAATCCTTTTTCTATCCTTTTTAGACTTAGTCTAATACAACACTTAGTTTATTTTTAGAGATATCTTATTTTCTATTGTTATTTTCATTATGCCCTAGTCTTAGAACTCTAGTTTTCTCTCGATTGTTGAAGTTTGGATCTTTGATTTTGTTTTCAATATAGTTCGTATTTCAAACTCAATTTTGGTAATCTCTTTACTTTCATTTTGTTCTTATTTATTCATATTTAGATTGTTTGTAATTGATTCTTGCTTTCATTAACAATTATGAATCTTTACATAGAATTGATTTCGTTCGTCGTAGCCATGAGTGAGTAGTTTCCTTTTCTTGGGTTTTAGGGAGGAAAACTATGTTTATGCCATGATTGCTATTTGAATTGTTATAGAATCTAGGTTTTGGTTAGTACGATTATAATGTGATTTGTTCATGAATTCATAATTTATGTTAGTGGCCAATTTCATGTGTTATGTCTGGCTATTAATTGTTCGTACATATAAGTCTTACTTTTAGAGGCCTAGAACACATTAGTGATCCTGATTATGTTTGTGACCATACGACATATGTTGGATTATGGGCGTTGAGACTTAATCATAGCTTGACACTTGCTCTAATCGTTCGACCCTAAACCTAGGTAATATTAGTTCTGTGAACCTCTTGAATGGTATAAGCATGGTGGACCAAACTATTATCCTAGACTTTTAATTCATAGATAAACCTTCTGTTTAATCTTGCTTTCCTTAGTTTAATTAGTAGTTCTGTCTTTCTTCCCTGATTTCATTTGAAGTAACTTTTTAGTTGAACATTAACTGTGAAAGCATGTCTCCCTATGGATTTGAACCTGCTTCCCCTGACTACTGTTTGTTAGAGGAATTTAGGATTACTTTTGATTAGGTGATACGACTTTAACTTATTAAATTTTGGCGCCGTTGCCGGGGAGACGGCTAGTTTTCTTAGTTTATGTTTGATTATTTAGTTTACTTCTTTTGCCTCATTGCAACTTCATTGTTCCAATTGAGGTACTTTTCATTGCTTCTTTTTGTTTCTTTTGTATGCCTAGGTCTCAAAGAAGAGGTACCCCATACCAGAGGATGCTAATCAGTTAAAGACACTCAGGCAGATCTGAAAGAAAGTTCAGAAAGAAAAGCAGTATGTTCTGCTGAACACCTCAACGGAAGATATATCGAATTCAGTAATTTCGAAATCATTGAAGTCATATAGGGGGCCTAATCCTGACAAGATCCCCACTGGTCCGCCCATGCCCACCATAGCTGCTGACAATTTCGAGATCAAGCTTGCACTCATCAATATGGTGCATCAAAATCAGTTTGGTGGCATCCTATTGAAGGTCCGGCCAATCATCTACAGAGATTCCAACAACTCTGCAGAACTGTTAAATATTATGGAGTCACACCTGGGATATTGAAAGTTATGTTGTTTGAGTTCTCATCTGAGATAAGGCTCAAAACTGGTTCAATCACATCATTGAGAAAGAATGGTTGGGGATATCTGCAGCGTTCCTCAAAGAATACTACCCTCACACAAAGATAGCAGATATAAGGAACAAGTTGGCCACGTTTTGCCAAGAGGCATATGAAACACTGAGGAAAGCGTGGAATAGTTTCAGAGACTTGCAGAGGGAGTGTCCACATCATAATATGGACAAGTGGTTTCTGACGTAGACATTCTATAATGGTCTGCGACCTCGGACGAAGAGTACAGTTGACGCGTCCGCAGGAGGTGTATTCCTAGAAAAATGAGTTGATTAAGGGTATGAGTTCCTTGCTAATCTTGCTGCCAATGACCACTCTTCATCTAGGAGTCACACCAATAAGGTTCGTGATATTGACGCCAGTTCACTACTTGCATCTCAAGTGACGCAATTGAACATGAAATTTGACACTTTGAAGCTTCTAGTTTCACTACATCCCCCATTATCATTAATGCAATGTCAGATTTTGCACCTATTACCTTATCTTACTGCGAGGTATGTGGTATTCACGGTCACTTTGGCCACGATTGTCAGTTTGGTCAAAATCAGATGGAGCAGGCAAATGCCTTTCAGCAGAGACAACAAAACATCCCATATTGAAATACCTTCAACCCTGGATGGAGAAATCACCCAAATTTCTCCTTCAGAAGAAACAATGTTCAAAACCCTCAGCCACAAAATACCTACCAACAACCACAAAATTCCTATCAGCCTCCACAGAATCACCCAAAACCCAACTATTACCAAAACCAAGGGAATTCTTAAAATTCCCCGGGTTTCCAAAGACCCACTCAACAAAATTATCAGCAACACCACAAAATGTAGCCCCACAAGAGCGTACTACATCCGAACTGATGAAGCTGATGCTGGATATGCAGAAAAGTAATGAGGAGACACAAAGAGCTGAGGAGAAACACATAAAACTCCTCGAGACTCAGATTGCCCAGTTAGCAGGAAATAATGCTCAGAGGCCACAAAGACAATTGCATGCAGTCTATTCAGAAGGAGTAAGCAAATTTCGTTACCCTCCGTAGCGGCGCCGCTTATGATGCTCCCCCTATGCCCATTGATGATGATGCTGGTCCTAGCAAGGAGAATGAGGTAGTAGAGGAGTTTTTGGAGAAGAGTTCAACGTCTGAGGTCGAATTAACTGAGGAAGCTGAACAGACAGGGAAGAAAAAGGAATAGGTTTCTGAAACGCCTTTTACACCAAGGCTACCTTTTCCTCACAAGATGCAAAAATCGAAATTCGATCAAGGGCTTGGTAAGTTCTTGGCTATGGTCAAGAACCTTGAGGTAATAGTCCCTTTCACTGAACTTATTTCATAAGTGCCTGTTTATGCCATGTTTTTGAAAGAAATGATAACTAAGAAGAAAGATTTTGGTGGGGTTGATCGAGTCGCTCTAACTGAAGAGTGTAGTGTTGTTTTGAAAAATAAATCTCCACCTAAATTGAAGGATCCTAGTAGTTTTTCCATCCCATGTCATGTAGGTGCATTATTTATAGATAAGGCATTGTGTGATTTAGGTGCATCTATGTCTGTCATTCCATTGTCTGTCTGTTAGAAACTGAGTATGGGGGCACTTAAATGCACTCAGATTACTTTGCAGATGGCAGATCGTTCTATAAAATACCCTCTAGGTGTTTTAGAAGACGTCCCTGTTAGGTTGGGAATGTTTTATATCCCTATTGATTTTGTTGTGTTGGATATGGAGGAGGATGCCCAAATTCCTATTATTCTGGGTAAACCATTTTATTGCACTGTTGGTGCCGTTATTGATGTCAAGTCTGGGTCTTTAACTTTGAGTTTTGGTGATGATATTGTGACATTAAAACTAACCAATGCTGTGAAGTCTCCTATGCTTAAGGAATCTTGTTGCAGGATTGATATAGTAGACAAAGCTGTCATATCTGCATTCCAGCAGATACGTGATGTTGACCCTCTGGAGGTAGCACTCACTATGGAAGATTCATCAGGCATCTATATTGAAGTCGATGTCTGTATTGCTGATTTATAGGGCCCTAATGCTGAAAAGGGACAAGAATATGTGGTTATTGAAAATGTCTATTCTACCTATACAACTAAGCTAACAAAGGTAGAGCTTAAACCACTCCCTTCCCATTCGAAATATGCATTCCTTGATGATAAGGAAGAATATCCTGTGATTGTTAGTACTAAACTCACTACTAGCCAATTGGAAAAATTGCTTACAGTGCTTCATATGCACAAAAAGACTATAGGTATAGCATTGACGATCTCAAGAGCATTAGTCCTGATTTTTGCATGCATTTTATTAATTTGGAGGAAAATCACCGCCCTTGCATTCAATCTCAAAGACGTTTAAATCCTAATGTGCAAGAGGTGGTGAAAAAATAATAATGAAGTTGTTAGATGCAGGGATCATTTATCCCATTGCTAATTCTAAGTGGGTCAGTCATGTGCAAGTGGTTCCTAAGAAGGGGGGAAACACTGTTGTGAAGAATGATAAGGGTGATTTAATCCCCACCCGGACGGTCACAGGGTGGCGTATGTGCATTGATTATCGTAGACTTAATAATGCCACCCTCAAGGACCATTTTCCACTTCCTTTTATTGATCAGATGTTGGAAAGGTTAGCAAAACATATCTTTTTCTGTTATCTGGATGGATATTCTGGTTTTTCCCCAAATTCCTATCCACCCAGACGATCAGGAAAAGCCGACGTTTACATGTCCTTATGGTACCTTACCATATCGTAGGATGCCATTTGGATTGTGTTATGCTCCTCCTATTTTCAGCATTGCATGATGGCCATATTCTCTGATTTCATTTAAAATATTATGGAAGTTTTTATGGATTATTTCATTGTTTATGGGTCAGTTTTGATGTTTGTTTGCATAACCTGTCTAGAGTGCTTAAGAGATGTGCAGAGGTTAACCTTGTTCTTAATTGGGAGAAGTGTCAGTTCATGGTAAATGAAGGTGTTATATTGGGTCATTTAATATCCGAATGTGGCATCCAAGTGGATTGAGAAAAATTGAGGTGATTGAGAAACTTCCCCCTCCAGTGAATGTCAAAGGAGTGATAAAGTTTTCTTGGTCATGCGGGGTTTTATCGTAGATTTATAAAAGATTTTTCTATAATTGCTAAACCCCTCACTTAATTGTTGCTAAAGGGTGCCACATTTTATATCACTGATGCTTGTTTGGAGTCTTCTGACAGGATTAAGACGACATTGATTATTGCCCCTATTGTACAGCCACCTGATTGGAACTTGCCCTTTGAGATCATGTGCGATGCTAGTGACTATGTTATTGGGGAAGTGCTTGGTTAGATGAAGGATAAAGTACTTTATGCCATTTACTATGTCAGTAAAACCTTGGATCAGGCCCAGGTTAACTATGCTACGACAGAGAAGGAGTTGTTGGCTATAGTCTATGCTTTGGACAAGTTTCAGACCTATCTGAGAGGTTCGAAAGTGATAGTACATACTGACCATGCAACATTGAAGTATTTTTTGGCCAAGAAGGAGGCCAAGCCCAGAATAATTAGATGGATATTGCTGCTATAGAAATTCGATCTAGAGAGCAAACATAAGAAAGGTGCGGAGAGTGTGGTTGCTGACCATCGCTCCAGGTTCAGGTTTGAGTCTGACTTCGAATCTCCAATTGATGATTCTGTTCCTGATGATCATTTGTTTGCCGCTTCTCCCTAGCCCCCTTGGTATGCTGATTTTGCTAATTACTGTGTTGGTGGTTCTCGTCCTCCCAATCTTATATATCATCAAAGAAAAAAGTTGGGAAATTTCTTGAGGTACCCCCGGGGTTAGGGCTAATTCCTCGGGTACCCCTCTGATTTTCGAGCTAGCTCAAATGCCACTAGAGTCACTGCCGTTAGCTTAAATGCCCCTACTACTAAATTTCTGTTAACTTTTCCGTTAACTTTCATAATTATACTTTAATTTTAATTTAAAATAACAATAAACTAAAAAAAATTAAAACCACCCCCACCCCCTCCCACACTCTTTCCTCCCCCAACCCCTCCCACACTCTCTCGTCCCCCACCCCCTACCCTACTCCTCCACTACCCATCCACAACCACCACACTCTCAACCACCACGTCCCCCCAAAATAACTCATCCACTTCACCACCCACAAAATCCCAACCCATCGTCGTCGACCCCCACCCAGAGGAACACCCTAATCAGATGACCACCACTAACGTCTACCACCCTAAATCGGAATTGAACCCCACCCAACCACCCTAAATTGAACCCCCAACCAGCCAAAACATCGACCACCCTAGATACCTCTTCACCCAAGCCACAAACACCAACGACCTCTAACTCTAACTCTAACTCAAACTCAAATAGTAGTTAATAGAAGGGAATTTTTTTTTTGAATTACATTCTTTTATTTCAATACTTTGGTTATCAATTTCAAGAGGCATTCGTAAAGAGAAGAAGTGTCTCTGCCATTCAATTCTCTGGTTAAACTTATGACCTTCTCTTATCTATTGAAGAAACATACCCCATTATTGATAAATATGGTGTCTTTCTTTCATATACTCTGTTTTATTTTATAAAATCATTCGTAAAGAGAAGGAGTTTGGTGTGAGAGAAGTGGGGGTTTGTGTGGTGGAGGAAAACGACGTCATTTTGAGAAAAAATGTGGTGTTGAAAAAACGGAGAGGTTGTCGGGGGTTTGCGGTGGCGTTGGAGGAGATTCCGGAGGAGAGAGGGTGTGATGTGGTGAAGGAAGAGGAAAAGGAAGAGGAGGGATTCAACGCCATGGAGTGTTGCTGTTGTGGGAGGGGATGGGGAGGGGAGGAGAGAGAGAGTGGGATGGGATTCTTGGGCTTGCGCTGGCAGATAGTGTAGGTGGAGTGGTTTCGACCGCAACCACCACTCTCTCTATGCCGGAAAATTGATGCCAATTGTTCCGCCACAAAACCTGGGTTGGGAATGGGTCATTTTGTTTGGGTCGGTTTTTGGATGGGTGGTCGGTTTGTAACTCTGGGTGATCGGTTTTAGGTTGGTCGGTTTTATTTGGGTCGTTTTTGGGTCGTCGGTTTGGGAAGGTGGTGGCTGGGTGGTTTTGTGGGTAGTGAAAGTGGCTGAGTTATTTTAGGGGAAGGTGGTGGTTGAGAGTGTGGTGGATGTGGCTGAGTGGTGGCAGAGTAAGGGAGGGGGTGGCAGAGGAGAGAGAGTGGGAGGGGTTGGGGGAGGAGAGGGTGGGGGTGGGGTGGGGGTGGGGTTTTTTTCGATTTTTAATTAAAATTAAAGTTATCGGAAAAGTTAACGGAAATTTAGTTGTAAGGGCATTTAAGCTAACGTTAGTGACTCTGGGGGCATTTGAGCTAGCTCGAAAATCAGAGGGATACCCGAGGAATAAGCCCTAACCCCGGGGGAACCTCAAGAAATTTTTATCATGATGCTAAGATGTATTTTTGGGAGTACCCCTTCTTATATAAGAAATGCTCTGACGAGATGTTCCGTCGTTGTAATCCTGATTGGGAAATAGAAGGGGTTTTACTACACTGTCATAGTATGCCTTCTAGTGGTCATCTAGGTTTCCAAGCGACTAGATATAGAGTTTTACGTAGTGGGTTTTATTGGCCTACAATTTTTAGGGATGCCCGTGATTTTTGTCTATCATGTGATGCTTGTCAAAGGTCGGGTAATATATCTAAGAGGCAAGAGATGCCACATAGTGGAATTCTAGAGGGGTAACCTTTTGATGTTTGGGGGATAGATTTTATGGGTCCTTTTCCTACTTCGTGTGAGAATAAGTACATATTAGTGGTTGTCGACTATGTAACAAAATGGATGGAAGCTATTGCATCCAAACAATGATTCAAAGGTTGTAATGACATTGTTTAAAAAGATCATATTCCCTCATTGTGGTGTCCCTAGAGTTGTTATTAGCGACGGAGGTTCTTATTTTCACAAGAGCACCTTCAAAGCCCTTCTTAAAAACATGGGGTCACACAAAGTTGGTTTAGCCTATCATCCCCAGACTAGTGGTCATGTAGAAGTATCTAATAGGCAAATAAATAGAATTCTAGAGAAAGTTGTCACCAAAGCCAGGAAGGATTAGTGTTTAAAGCTTTATGATACTCTTTGGGCGCTCCGCATTGCTTTTAAGACTCCTTTGGGGACCACCCCTTATCGATTGGTATACGGCAAAGCTTGCCATTTGCCAGTTGAGATGGAATATTTATCTGCGTGGGCGGTCAAGTATATTAACCTTGATTTGGCAGCTGCAGGTGAAGCACGAGTTCTTCAACTAAATGAGTTGGATGACCTTCATTTAGAAGTTTACGAGAATCATAGGCTCTACAAAGAGCAAACGAAGAAGTTGCACGACAAAATGATCCGGAAACGAGAGTTTCAGATTGGTGATAAAGTGCTCCTGTTTAATTCAAGGTTGACATTATTTCCTAGCAAGCTGAAGTCTAGATGGTCTAGACCTTTCGAGTTTACAGAATTTAAGTTACATGGAGCTATAGAGGTCGTCAATCAAAAAGGTGCGAAGTTCAAAGTTAATGGGCAGCGTTTGAAGCTGTACCATGAGGGTGCCTTATTTGGTTGTGTGGAGGAGATTTGTTTCGGAGCTCCTTCGTCAGATGATGTTTGATTGAGCTGGTTATATGCTCGTGCGGGACTTTTATAATCCAGCGCTTTGCGGGAGGCAACCCGTAATTCTTTCCCTTAGACTATTTTTTGATAGTTTTTGTTGCATAGTGAGAGAGTGTGAGGGTACTAATAGTAGTTGTGAGTGCATTATGTGCAATTATATGGCCATTCTCTAGCTGAACTTGAACGAAAAAGAGCAAAAAAAGCCGAATTGCAGTCCGCCCGATGGCATGGGGCGAAAACGCCCGATCGAGCTGTTATTACGTTTTTTTCCTTGCCAACAATTCGGCCCGATCGGGCGAATGCGCATTAAAGAAGAAAATTTTGTCCAGTGACATCGGGCAACTGAGTCCGATTCGGCCCGCAACAAAACTGGTTTGAGCAATAAATTTTGCCCGATCTGGTGAAATTTAGATCGATCGGGCTGTTTCAGAAACATTGCCCGATCGGGATGTGTGTTGTTTGACGAGAATTTTACGAACTCTTTAATCTCTTTTATTCACACCCTCACTCATTCCCTCATCTCTCACTCACCTAAAAACTCACACACACACACTCTCTCTAACCCCTCATCTCCCATAAACACTCCTCATCATCTTTCTTCAATCTCCCTTTCTTTCCCTTCAAGCTCCATTAAAGCCTTCTCTAAGCTTTTCTCTCCATCTCCTTTCCCCATTTTCCTTCATCTTTCACCACAAATTCCATCCTTTTTCATCTTCCACAACCAATCCTCCATTTTCCTTCAACCTTTGTGGGTAAAAGTTTGATTTGAGTTTAATGGAAAGCTTAGGAAGACTTCTAATTGGTCAAGGTTCAAGATCTACAAGGAGACGACAACGATCTCCTTCACCACCACAACCTCCATCAATTGCCTTGGACGAGCGGTTCCCCCAAGTCATCTTTCGAGATGAAGAGCAAAAAGCAAAATTTCGCCTCCTTAGAGAGCGTGAGGTAGTATTTACTCGGTTCCTTGATCTTCCTTTACCTACCAGTTTAGGTATATATGATGATGTTAAGGAAATGATGGGAGTTATTGGCATGGAATCACTCTTTTCTGTTCGTGTTAGCACTTACACTTTGCTTGTATATGAATTCTATAGTAGTTTACAGGTAGTCAAACCTAGGTCTGGCCCTTTCTCTCATATTATATTCAGACTTTGCAATAGGGAGCAAGAATACACATTGCCTGAATTTGCCCGCATCCTTAGACTGTCCAACAGGGGGCCAATTCGACGACTCGTCGATTGGCAACCTCATCTGATTTACTATGGTTTAATTAGGGACGAGGGGCTATTTACATTTCAACACTGTCCGGTCAAACTGATCCACCACATCATTTTTGCCATTTGGGTTCTCTTTATGTAATGCACCTTATTTGCTAGGGTTGAGGGTCAGGTGATCAGAAAAAATGATCTTACTTTATTAGGGATGTATATGTTGCATGGTACTGATTAAACATATGATTATAACATTCCCCATTAGGTTGACCTACAGTTGGAGCGTGTCTCCAACAACCTCCCCACCCGTCGTGATGACGATACCTATGCCTCCCGCCGTATTGTTAACGGGGAGTTAGTTACTATTTTTTCTAGGCGGGTTCCTGGGTTTGACGAAACTCAATACGGTCCTTCCATGACCCCATACCTATTGGATGCCACATACCTTGAGACCATTCACCTCCTAAAACGAAAGGCTAACGACAAATACTGTGTCTTTATTAATGAGACCCTCGAATCTATAGAGCTTCCTAACCATAGAGCACGGATTCGCCTAGGCCTTCATCACCACCATCTCCCCATAGCAGGGGAAGACCTCCCTCAGTCCCGCATTGAGATTCCACATAACACATATATGCGAAGGCAACGCACTTTTGATGATCCTGGTGCCTCTACCTCCTCACACCCACCCCACCCCCGCCTCTAACTTTGAATAAGCATGTATGATAGGGATGTTGCAGAACTTGCTGGTTGGCATGAATCCAACACTGCCACTTCATAGGAGTTGCATCAGGGGATGACAGCAAACACCTCGACCATTGCGCGGCTTGGCGAGCGTGTTGATACTATAGCTGAGATGTTTTCACGTTTCAACCATCTGTCGAACGATGTGCACTTGGCTTTGTACCCATTCTATGACGACTACTTTGCACATCATCACATTGTTGAGGGTATTGAGCACCCATCATGGTACACGTGGAATCCAAACTATAAGTGCCGGCTGATGAGGAGGATGATAGAGATGATGATATTGGTGATGGAGATGGTGATGCTGACACTAGACCTCGGGCCTCTATCTCTTTAAAAGACTTTGGCGCTGGTCGTAGTGGTTTTTGAGTTGGTGGTTTTTCTAGGGTTTTTCTGGTGGTTTTTCTGGTGGTGATGCACCTGATGGTGGTTCATTCGGTGGTAACACCGACACTCACTTGGGCGACTGATGCCCTTGTCATAGTCCTTTCCCTTGCTGCAATGAGGACATTGCCGAGTTCATTTTGGGGAAGGATTCTTATCTCTGTATGTACTTTCTCTCTCTCTCTCTCTCTCTCTCTCACTCTTATTGCTTTCTAATATAGATTTACTGCTTTCCTGGATTAGTTTTACTGCTTTGAAAAAAATGCTGAAAAAAGTACGATTAATCTTGACCGGTTCGATTGCCTCCTTGTTCCCCTTGTTGTGCTTGGATTAAAAAATGTTTTGACTTTGTTTTTTGGATAGCTGGGCATTTGGGATTTTTAGGCTATGATTTGATTTCTGATTGCTATGATTTCGAGCGAATTTTGATTATTATACATTACATTATGCTGCATGCCTAAATTGGTTAGACTGCGAGGCCTATTCTAGCCTATTGGATTCATATCATTATTCTGTTTGTTTTTGGTGTGCTAGTTCCGCTTTAGTTGATTGACCTTGACTTTGACTTGGTACTTGTCTGATATATGTGACTTGTTACATTTGTTGTGATGGAGGCGTTCTTTTGTCTGAATCTTGATCCTCAGAGTGAATTTTTGTTATACTTTTATCCTCCTTAGCCCCGCTGAGCCTAATGACCTGTTTCATGTTACTGAATCGTATTACATGTCCATGACCTTCATATGTATATTATTCCCAAACCTAGCTTGGGGGAACTTTTGTATGGGTTGAGTTTGAGATCGGTTTTTATAGTTTGCGTAGTTTGGGAAAAAAAGTGTATTTTATGTGGTTTCAAGTGTGAGAAAAAAGGTTTAGAGAAAAAAGAAAAGTTTGAGTTGCGTGAATGTTTGGTTCGAAAAAGAAAAGAAAAAGAAATAAAAGTTAAAAAGAGTTTAAACTTCCTTCATTCACGTCGTCTAAAAATAAATTGTGCTACATTGCTTGAAAGTTGGGTTTATTGGAAGTTTTTATCGATTCATAGGAGTGGGGTGTATTATGTGATTATGTGGTATTGTTGGGAGATGTTTCGGCCACCTTCGGCTTTGTTATGAGTTACTTTTGCTCCCTCATGCTCTGTTGTTCCACCACATTTCCTAGAAATATTCCCCACCTTTGCCTAAGCCCCATTACAACCCTAAAAATTTCTTTTGAGCTTGTGTTTATAATGCTTATTGGATTGATTTTGAGTCAGTTTGTCAAAGTTAAAGAGTATGCCTGTTGATTGAGTCGAGTTGATTAGGATGAGCGACATTTAACCTTCTTAAACACATGAGAGTGTGAGTGGGAAGGGACATTTATGGTCGGGTCGGTGAGTGTTTCGGTATATTCTTTACCTGTCACAAAATTGAGAGGAGTGACACCTTGGTGAGCATCTTTTTAGGACATGTATGTCATGTAGATGGTTGCTTTTGACGATTTGCTTGGATGATTGGTGGTTGGATGGATTTGAACAGCCCAATTTGAATTTTGCTTGCTTGAACGATTCTTAGTCTTGAAAATGTTTGAGCTTTGAATGTCTTTTCATGGGTGAGGCAATCTATTTCATTGTTCTTGATTTATTTGATTGAGGACGAGAAAAAGGTTTAGCTTGGGGGAATTTGATATCATGTTATTTTATAGAGTTCTTCCCCCTACTTTTGAGCTAAAATGACCGTCAAATTAGGCTCTTAGGAGCTAATTTGTGCTAACTACTCTATGTAGTTGTGGTTTGCTTGTTATATGTTGAATTACAAGTTTTAGGGAGTTTTCTCCCTATTTTCTGCTATTTGAGCAACAACATATGATAGGCGGAGTTGTGAGGCATATTTGCTGAGTTGTGGAGTCCTAAGGCCACACTCCATAGGCCTAGAGGCACCCTTGTTTGAAGTTATGGCTCAAAGAGCCAAAAAAGAGAAACTGCAGTCCGCCCAACACCACCGACCAATTTCGCCCGATCGGGCGAACTTAATGTTGCAGGGAAGATCGTCAAATTGCCCGATTGGGCGACTTAGTCCGAAGCCATCGGACGGAATTTTCCTCATGCACAGTTGCTGTTGTTGTGTCCTGCTACAAAGATGAAAAAGACGTAAGATCCGCCCAATCGGGCGGTTTTGCCCTGACCAATCGGACAGTTTGACAAATGTTGCCAGGCCAGAAATTGAAGAAGAGTATTTTGCTCGACCTCATCAAGCGGTTTTGCCCGATCGGGCGGAGTCTCTTTTGGTTTAATGATACGCGTTTTGTCGTCCGTTTTTAATCATTTCTCTATCTTTTTTAGACTTAGTATAAATACAACACTTAGATTATGTTTAGAGATATCTTATTTTCCATTGTTATTTTCATTAAGCCCTAGTATTAGAACTCTAGTTTTCTCTCAATCGTTGAAGTTTGGATCTTTGATTTCGTTTTCAATATAGTTCGTATTTCAGACTAAATTTTGCTAATCTCTTTACTTTCATTTTGTTATTTTTTTATTCATACTTAGATTGTTCTTAGAACTTAGACTTAACCATAGCTTGACACTTGCTCTAATCGTTCGACCCTAAACCTAAGTAATCTTAGTTGTTTGAACCTCTTGAATGGTATAAGCATGGTGGACCAAACTATTACCCTAGAATTTTAATTCATAGATAAACCTTCAGTTTAATCCTGCTTTCCTTAGTTCAATTAGTAGTTCAATCTTTAGAACTTCTGATTGATCCGGGTACTTGGAATCCCTAATTTCATCTGATGTAACTTTTTAGTTGAACATTAACTGTGAAAACTTGTCTCCTTGTGTATTCGACCCTACTTCCCTGACTACTATATGTTAAAGGAATTTAGGATTACGTTTGATTAGGTGATACGACTTTAGCCTATCAATTGTTCATACGATTATTTAATGTTTAAGTAAAGAATTTTGGTTCTCAGTTATGTGATACATGTTTATATGATTTCGTAGATATATATGATTAATACTTTTATTACACGACTCATGACTCATGTGAATTAAATGAAGTATGTTACTTCATGCTGTTGTTCACGAGTTAAATAATGCTTATATGATTTATGAATATGTATGTTTAGTATTTCCATGATAGACTTATGACCTATGATTTCTACCTTTGGGACTTATTAAAAGTAATCTTAAGTCTGAGTCTGTGTCTGCGTCTAATGTGATGCATAAAATGTTGTTGTGCAATAACGGTTACTATGAAATGTTTAAGAATATGTGAAGCGAGTAAAATGTCTAGGAACACGTTAATAAAGTTATGAAACAGGACAAGCGAAATAATATGAATTACGGAATCTCAACTTGTGTCGTACGATTATGTGGATGGATTAAGTATGTTGTCTTATGAGTCATGGGATGACGTTATGCTTTATGAATGACGGTAAGTATGAATACTTTCTGAACCAAGGTTATTATATGAATGGTTTCAAAGGTTTAATAAATGCTTTATGAAAGTTTATGAATATAGAACGTTGTTTACGATATGATTCTACTACCTATATAAAAGTAGAACTGAGCGCAATGACTGAAGTATACAGAATATCACTGAATGATATTAAAAGTTATGAAACATGATAAGTGATAAGTTAAAGTCGTATCACCTATTCAAAGATAATTCCTACAGTCCTCTAACAATAGTAGTCAAGGGAAGCAGGGTCCAATCGCAGGGAGACAAAGTTTCTATGTTAATATTCAATCAAATAACTACTTCTGATGAAATTAGGAAGAAAAGACTGAACTAAGAATTAAACTAAAGAAAGCAGGACTAAACTGAAGATTTAACTATGAAGTAAAAGTCTAGGGCAATAGTTCGATCCACCATACTTATACCACTCAAGAGGTTCAAATAACTAATATCACCTAGGTTTAGAGTCGAACGATCAGAGCAAGTGTTAAGCTTATGGTCAGGTCTCAACCCTTGTGATCCAAGATATGCAGTATGGTAACAAACATAATCAGAATCACTAATGTGTTCTAAGCCTCCAAAAGTAAGACTGATCTGTACGAACGATTATTAGCTAGACATAACTCATGAAATTGGCCACTAACATAAATTATGAATTCACGAATAAATCACATTACAATCGTTGTAATCAAAACCTAGAAACTGTAGCAATTCAAATAGCAATCATGGCATAAACATGGTTTTCCTCCCTAAAACCCTAGAAAAGGGGACTACTCACTCATGGCTATGAAAGACAAACTAATTCAAGTAAAGATTCATTCTTGACAATGAAAGCGATAAACAATCACAAACAATCTAAATATGAATAAATAAGAACGAACGAAAACAAAGAGATTATCGAAAATTGAGTCTGAATACGAACTATATTGAAAACTAAAGCAATGATCCAATCTTCAACAATGGAGAGAAAAACTAGAGTTCTAAAACTAGGGCTTAATGAAAATAAAAATCAAAAAATAAGAATGTCACTAAAAATCAACTAAGTGTGGTATTTATACTAAGTCTAAAAAGAATAGAAAAAGGATCAAAAACAGGCGAAAAAACGCGCGTTATTTAACCAAAAACTCAACCCGCCCAATCGGGCTAAACAGCTCGATGGCGTCGGGCAAAGCACTTCTTCCTCAAAATGGGATCTGGCAGCATTCAGCAATCCGTTCGATGGCTCCGGGCGGGTCTTACGTCTTCAGAAAAGCACTCAGCAAACACAACAGATATAACTGGGCACATAGAGAATTCCGCCCGATGGCTTCGGGCGCTCTCGCCCGATCGGGGGTTTTGACGATCTTCCTGGAGAATAAATCTGCCCGATCGGGCGTTTTGACAATCTTCTATTGGCATTGATTTCGCCTGATCGGGCTATTCTGCCCGATGATGTCGCGTGAACCGCAGTGTCTCTTCCTTTGGCTCTTTGAGCCAAAACTTCGAATCAAGGACGCCTCTAAGCCTATGAAATGTGGCCTTAGAGCTCCGCAACTCAGCAAATCTGCCTCGTAACTCCGCCTATCATATGTTGATACTCAAAATAGCAGAAAATAGGGAGAAAACTCCATAAAACCTGTAATTTAACATAAAACACGCAAAGCACAACTAGATAGAGGAGTTAGCATAATATAGCTCCTAAGAGCATAGTTTGACGCACAATTTAGCTCAAAAGTAGGGGGAAAAACTATACAAAATAACATGATATCAATAAGCTCAAGCGAAAGAAATGGTTTGCTGAGCTGTAATGGTATTACGGATGGTCGTGCACGTGCCGAGCTGTTTGTTGTTTACTGGGGCACTGGCCCGTTACGGGTGTAGGGTAACGCCCGGGGCATATGGCCCTTGAGCACTGGCGGATACACAACTGGGAGACATTCCAGAGCTGACTAATAGCAACCAATATAAAACTGATAAAAAGGATTGATGGATTATTGATGTATCACATTTATATATAGTATTTAGATGCATTTAGATTGCATTTAGAATTCCTTTTTGAGCATTTAGGTGCATAATGACATGAATTACATAAGTTGTGCTCTACTACTCCCCGTTTTGTGTGTTTCGATGATTTTCAGGATATTTTGATACAAAGTGATCATGAGTACCAAGGATGTAGCCTATTAATCATTGAAGATGAAGGTAGCTTGCACAAGGATCACAATGCATCCGTTTGGGACAATTTTGAGTTGGAATGAAGCAAAGAATTAGTGAAAGAAGTGCCAAAACTGACATACCTTCACTATTTTCATTATAACTTTTTATATAAAATTGATAATCAATAAATTCCAATTGGGTTGGATTCTAGACTTCAAGAGATTTCCAATGATAGGTCACACGCCCCAATCAGACTTCTATTTTGAGAGATACGGCCTTCGCAAGTTGATGCAGAATTGCAGTTTAGCCACCCGATCGGGCGGGAATTAACCCGATCGGGCCTGGAGCACGGACAGCTCTCTTTCCCGAAATTCTATCTTTTTCTATTCATTTTTTAATTAGATTTTGGGGCTATTATAAATAGCTATTCCTCATATTTTTAGAGACATCTTTTTCTCTAGTTTTAATTCCATAGTTCTTAGCTTAGTTTTATTGAGTTTAAACACTTTAGATTAGATTAAAGGTGATTGAACCTCGGATTCGATTTCAATAAAAGTTATTGCTTTCTGTCAATTGGTATTCTTCTCTACTTTAATCTCTTTTATTATTCTTAATTGCTTAGCTTAATTATTTATTCATTCATGATGCAATTATTAGGGTTTCATATTAGATTGTTTATCGTTGACTCAATTATGAGTGAGTAGTTCAATTTCTAGGGATTTAGAGAGGGAAGCCATGTTTATACCATGATTATTTGAATTGCTATTAGTTTCTAGGGTTTGATGAGATAGGTTATGGGGTGATTTGTTCTTATTGAGTAATTAACGTTATTGCGCAGTTTCTTTGATTACTTGAGGTTAATAATCGTTTGCACAGATCCGTCTTACTTTTAGAGGCCTAGTACACACCAGTAATTCTGATTATGTTTGTGAACATGCTTCATATGTTGAATTATGGACGTTGAGACTTAACCATAGCTTGACACGTGTTCTAATCTATCGATTCTCGACCTAGGTTCTGATAGTTGTTTGATCCTTTGATTGGTATAAGCATGGTGGACCGAACTAATTCCCTAGACCTTTAATTCATAGTTAAATTCCGATCTTTATATTGCTTTCTAGTAGTTAATTATTAGTTCAGCTGATTTCTATCTGATTTTTGTCTGAAGTAGCTTTTTAGCTGAATATTAACTTAGAACTCCGTCTCTCTGTGGATTCGACCCTACTTCCCTTGACTACTATTGTTAGAGGACTTAGGTTTATTTTTGATTAGGTGACACGACTAAATCCTATCAATTATATTAATACTAATATGATACTGAGTTTTATAAATGTTTTAGATGTTCTCTCTCTCCCTGTTTTATTAATAAAGTGAGTCCGAATGATAGGATAATAAAGATAGAAACCTACAGAATTTTAATAGTATTAATGGAAACTTTTTGAGTTTCAAGATGATGTGTTTAAGTTTATGGAAGTCTGAAGTTACGTTGTAACGTAATAGATTTACTCAATGCTCATTACATACTGTTCATGACACCTGCTTGTACCTAAAGTAAGTAACTTGATTATGAGATGCATGATGTCGGTTTCTTACATGGTTTAACTTTCAAATTCCAACAGTCTACATATTTTCTTATGAAGTATGAAAGTGCCCGTGGACTTGATTACATGTACCGTATGAACGTGAGTTATATATCAAAGTATTTTATGTCAAGTATCATTTATATGGTAAGTATGCGTATGCTTTATCTCCTGGAAATATGTGTCTGTAAGTGTAAAAATGTTTTCAAACCAAAACCGTTTTTACGGGCTGGAGTAAAGTTACGAGTTTTCTCTTATTTTGGAATATTTTCTGTTTTTTCTTGTTTCTCTATTTTTCTTTTGAACGAAGTTTAGGTTAATAAAGAAGGATCGGGATTGATCTGTGAAAATCAAGTGCTTGGGATGGATTTCAAGAAATGAGATGAATCAAGTATTTAAGGTCTTAGTTGTAATAATTATGAGATAGTGAGCTTTGTAAGAAGCCATAACTCACAAGTTTATGGCCCGTTCGGTATCACTGTTGTTTTCTGTTTTTTGGTTTTTTGATTTTCAAATTCATATGATATATGTGTTATAGTGAATAAAAATTTAGTCAAATTTATTGGAAACATCATGATTTTGAAAACTGACAACTAAAAAGTGAAAACCAATTTTTCTGATTTCGTGTTTTTGGTTTTTAATTTCAAAAAACTGAAAACAAAAAACAATAACGAACAGGCCCACGTTTTCGGAATCGCTTCCGCAATTCATGTGATTAGTTATGGTTAATGGTGATTAACTAAGGCACACGTTTTCGGGTCGTTACAATTGGTTGATGAATCGACTAAAGAAGATGATTCTACTACATGATGTGATTGATGATGGAATCAACAAGTGTGAAATCTCCGCTGAGCCCAATAGGGTATCTGAACTATTAGAACTAGAACATATTAATTTAACAGATAAAGTCTTCAGAGAAGGGGTTGTAAGAAAAAATATATTACCAGTGAGGATGTTTTTCTCAAGGTATTGTAGAGTCTCGCTGTTAAATTCTAAGGATGTGGTTGAAGTAATTTCTTTGTTTAGAAAGCAGAAGTTGAAAATTAATTAGACCGAAAGATTAAAAGGCTTAGGTATGACCATGGTGGGGAATATGGGTATGATTTCTTTAGAGATCTGTGTGGACCGGAAGGCGTTATTGATGATTTGGTGCGCTCCCATATATCCTTTAGTAGAAAGGTATAGCACGATAGGAAGAATAAGACTCTAAAAGAAATGATGAATACAATTTTTTAAGTTTTAGTTTCCCTAAAAATATGTGGGGGGAGATATCTTCGTCTGCGAATCATATTTTGAAGATGGTGTCTCACAAGAAGTTGAACAAGACTCCATTTTGAGGTATGAAGAGGGTTTATCTCTGTTATGAAATTTATGAACGTTTTTTTTCTTGGGGGGTTGGGGGGGGGAGGTAGCTAAGGTGGATTTTCCTTCGTTCAAAAGGTTAACCATAGGTGCTAAGACCTTTGATGTTGTATTGATTGGTTATGCTGATAATAGAGCGACCTATAGTTCATAAGGTTTGATGATCGGTCCCTGTGTGAAGCTCGTGATGAGATATTTTCTTATAAGAAATATGAGGTTAGTGGAAATGTTCCTATTGTGGGGGGTTCTTTCACTATAACTGGTTCCTTGGTTTCTTCAAGTGAGGTCGTTCAGTCAAATAAGCCAAAAAGAAGCAAGAGATAAAGGGTGATACCTAGCTTTAGTCCGAAATTTCTTACTGCATTTGTGTCAGTGTTTGAAGCCTCAGAGGTTGTGGATATGTTATTGCTTATAGTGGATGAGGATTCTAAAAAATTTGAAGAATACATGAGTTTTTTGGATGCAATCAATTGGAGGAAAGTCGTCAATAGTGAAATGGAATCCATAATGCCAAACAACACTTAGGAACTTGTAGATTTGCATAAGGGATTTTTAAGAGAAGTTGAGAATTGATGAATCTGTGGAAAGGTTTAAGGCAAGATATGTTATTAGAGGATGCATTCAAGAATTTGAAGTGGATTATTCATGCTATTCACTTTAGTATCTTTTTTAACCTCTTTGTGCATTAGATGGATGTCAAGACAACGTTCTTGAGTTGTAAACTAGAGGAGGAGATATACATGGAGCAACAATCTGGTTGCGTTCTACTTGGGATGGAGTACAAGGTTTTCTGGTTGAAGAAGTCTCTTTATGGTGTTAAGCAGGCTCCAAAACAATGGTATGTAAAATTTCAGCTTATTATTTCTAGTTGAAGTTAAATTTTTGCTTGTATATATGTGGCTCTTACACTTCCCTTGAAGGTCTGTCCTTTCAGCTTATAATTTATATAACTTGTTCGAACATATTGGGAGTAGGGATGTCAGTGGGGCGAGATTCGTGAAGACCCGCCCCGCATCTTTCCTAGTTAGACGGGGATGGGGGATGGTTTCCTGGGTGATGGGACGGGGATGGGGATGCAAATAATCTCTGCCCACCACACCCCATCCTCTTCATCCCAACCTCCTAAATACTTATTAATTAATATTTAATAATAACTATATTGAGCAAACTTATTTTATTTTAACATATATTTTTTTAAAAAAATTAGCTACTTTAATAAACATGTGACGCATGTTAAGGCGGGTATGACGGATGTTAGGACGAATATGGTGGTTGTGAGACGGGTGCGGAGACCCAGGTGGGTCTTAGAGCGAAAATAGTTTTTATTGCGTAGCCGTTGGGGGATGGGGATAAAAATTTGCCCACCATGGGTGATGGGTAGGGATGGAGATGAGATTTTGAGGTGAGCATGGTGTGGGCTTACCATCCTCAACACTCACCCCGCCCCATTAGGATCTTAACTCAGCTTATTAATACTTAATTTTACGAGATGTTAAAACTTATTGAAGTTTATGGTAACTTATCCAAATTTGTTTTGTCTAGTTGCTTAGAGCAAAGGTGATGTAAACTTGAGTCGGGAGAAGTTATAACCAGTCGTATAACTTTAACTAGAAATTGAGCATGGATTGATGCCCACCTCTATGCCAGAAAGACAAACAATATGCTAGGAGCAATATCCCCGAACCGTTGCACTTTCGCAACTGGAATAATGTGCATTCATGAGAACTAGAGCCACAAATTTTCTTACAAAAGAATAGATAGTCAAAGAACCAAAAAGGAACGAAAAAGGCAATAAATTACAGTAGGAAGATAATGAGAAAACGGGCAATTTTCCTTACATAACATGAAAGGGCACTATAGCATCTCTGTTTCAAACTGGTTTCATGCATCATCACCAAAACTCCTGCATCCCTGATGTAGGACAAGCATCAACCTCTTGCACCAAAGGGGCCGATAGGACCTGGAAACCTGAGGGTGGGTGGAAATTAAAAGCCTCACTCTCATCCCTCTTGGTTCTCCAACAATCACGACCTGCTATACGCTTGTCTCTCTTTCTTCAACCTCAGTGAGTTTGCACCTGTAGTATCACTTCTGCCCCCATCGATTTGTGTACCACTGAACTGTTCATTGTATCGTCTACGAAGTCCTAAAACTGTATATGCCCCCTCGTCTAATCAACCTGTTCACCAATCAAATCAAGACCGACCAGCAAGAATGAAATTCCTTGAAAGAGTAAGAAATAGAAATGGATGCCCTGAGCTGATAGAAGACTCCTAGCAGCAGCAGTTAAGAGTAGGAATGCAAGGGACAATTCCTTCAGGTAAATCCTATTGTGCTTCTTCTTCTTCTTGGAACCCTTGTGCTCTTGCTTTAGTAATTCCTCCTTCATTTCCACTAGGGTAGTTTCTGAAGAACCCCTTTCGTGTACTGGCTCTTTCTCGGCTAAAGAGACAAGATCACCTTCTGATGAACGGCCAGATTTCTTAGTGACGACCCACTCATATGCACTACCCAATTGGAATAAACCAGAGATCATGGCGTTAAACTTAGTGACTGACATCGTATTCTCAAATAAAAGGTATGGGACAATAAATGGGAAGGATTTAGGGGCAGGAAGGATGTTAAGAAAGGACATGGTCGCTGGAATGTAGCAGACAACCCAAGCAGGGAGCTCTGCCTCAGGGACGAACATGGTCATGGGAAGGATTATACAGAACAGTGTGAAAGAATAGAAGGGCAAAATCAATTTCCTCAAGAGGAAAAAGAGGAATATCATATTTGCCTTCTTCCAGAAGCATATCTGCAAATTAATCATAGAACAGATTTTCAGTCAAATTCATGCTGCTACTAAAAACTGTTAATTATCATGTAGAACGTGTTACTCCTCCTTCAAGTTACCTTTGATTTGATAATGTCGGGCAAGCAAAGACGGAATAGCTGCATAGGCCCCGAGTGCCATCTATGTTGTTGCTTTCTATAAGCTTCATAGGATTCCGGTACTTCACATTGACACTACATAAAATTTATTCCCATTAGCACAGAACATTATGATTAATCACTAAGGTAAATAGTACTGACTTTGAAGAATTAGTTTTTAGCAGCTCAGCTAACTAATGAACAAAGGTCCTCCCAGTCCCTCCTGGTCTGACAGTTAATAAAAGCAAACATATGGGGAATCCAACTGGCACAATAGGGACATAAATAAAGTAAGGGGGGAAGGGAATACCTCAACATCATTAAGGAATACAAACTTCCAGCCTTTAAGATGAGCACGGACCGCAATGTCCATGTCTTCAACGGTGGTCCTCTCCAACCACCCACCCGATTCTTCGAGCGCCTTAATTCTCCACACACCGGCAGTCCCATTGAAGCCGAAGAAGTTGAGAAAGATGCCATTGACTTGTTGCTCCACCTCAAAGTGGAATGCCAAGTTTATGTTCTGAAGTCTAGTTAGTAGATTCTCATCATTGTTCACAAATGACCACCTCGCTTGTACTAACCCAACATCTTCTTTATCCTGCCCCATTTCAGTTTCATATCAACATCAATCCTCTATAGAAGTTATTATTAGTTTCCTCTTAGAATTGAAACAATTATCAACACAATAAAAACCAATATCAACCTTGACCCTCACAAGTCACAGCTATAGCATAATAATAATAATAAATAAAGTATTTCTTTAGGATAAAAGTGTAAAACCTTGAAATGGATGAGAGTGCGCTTAAGAAAATCAGGCGCAGGTTGAAAATCAGCATCAAACATGGCAACAAATTCATAGTCCTTAACATAACTGCAATTCATGGCAGACTTAAGATTACCAGCTTTGTAGCCATCTCTAATAACCCTATGACGGTACACAATGTTGGCACCCTCTCCTTGCCACTTAAGAACCTCCTCCCTTATCAACATTTGGGTTGTCGGATCATCAGAATCATCTAATATTTGTATTAGCAACTTTGATTTCGGCCACTCCAAGTTACATACAGCACCAATTGATTGCTGATACACCTAAAATCAGTCATTCAACTTTGATTATTAATTAATAATACTAATTTAAAGAAGCAATTTGTATTGTAGATGAGATGATATGATACGATACCTCTTTTTCGTTACACATGGGGATCTGGACAAGAACCATGGGAAAGTAGCCAGATTGGACATGGCCGGATTCGACATCGATAGTATGAGGATCGACATTATTAGGAATGGGTTTGATTTTGTTGAAGCGGATCCAAAAGCAACCCAAACAAAGAACAAGTCTATCAACAGACTGGATGAGAAACAAGACAATGCAGATGTTAGCCAACCACTGAAGAGGTGGAGCTAGATAACCCACCCGAAAGAGAACCCAGTAATTGTAGACCCAACCGAAGAAATCCCGGTATCCGAAAACAAGATTACGAAAAGAGAGTGTGAAATGCCAGGCATTAAAGTAGGCGGCAAACTCGAAGAAGAGAAGGATGAGAGAGATGGAGAGGAAAACACGAATGAAAGTATGAAGACGACGAGTGGAGGTGGATGAACGGGTGGAAGAGGAGTCAGTGCGTCCAGACTTGACACGACGGCGAACAGCAGAAGCGAGGGAGGATAGACAACCCGCTGCTCTGTGGGCTTTAAGAAGAAGAACCCATGTTAGCTGCTTTGCGTTTTTGCCTCTGAATTTCTTATTACTTTTTCTGGGGATGAAATCATCATCATCTTCATCGGAAGAAGGGTTATCGATCTCAGAGATGGACCAGTTTGGATTCTCCATTTTAATAACAACAGGAGTTCCTCTCTGGTGTTTTTTAACCTCTTTACCCCCACCACCCCACCATGGAACCATCGTTTTTGACAAATAATATTAATGTTATAGATAACAAGTCCTACTGATTTTGGATAATGTACGTACGTTGGTGGGGAAATCTTAGATTGCTACAAACTGTCTGGCATTGTTGAAAATGGGGGGAGCTTATTAGGAGCTGGAAGACAAGAGAAAAGCTGGCATTCAAGAGAGAGAAATATAACGAGAGAGAAAGATGATGAAGATGAAGATGAAGAAGAAGAGAGAGAGAGCGGCTGTGGGAAAGTGATAGACAGGTATGGTGGTATGGTAGTAACAGACAGCTCAACACGTCTTTGATTCCCAAGTACTTCGCCCAGAATAATACCCCCTTTTCACTATTCAGACCACTTTCTCTCCCTCTCTCTCTTACTAATAATATTAATATTATGAAGTAATATTATTTGAAATTTTTATCACCGAAATTGGGTCAAAATCAGGAATCTATCAATATATTTTTTGAATTGTAAAAGAGAAGAGGGAAGAAAACGATGGATGAAACAGAGAAACCGGAGTGCTCCGACAAAATCATATATTTTAAAATAATCAATTCAAACCCCAACCCTTTTTCACCTACTAATTTAAAATAAGTAATATAACCCCTTTTTCTTATTTTCCAGAAAAACAAATCACCCAAGTAACAGAGAATGTGCCCTAAATAACACCTTATTGAAGGACGGACATCTGGGGATGGTTTTAAATTTAAATTTAAATTCAAAATTAATCCCCAGATACCCAGAAATTTATTTTTTTAAAAAAACAATTTCCTGTTTTTCAGAATTGATGAATGTTGTTATAGGAGAGAGTGGGGGTGCCCATATTGATTTGCTGCTATGGATTGAGAATTTTGGCCCCCCTTCCTCTTACAGGATTGGGGCGAAATCTGGGCAGATTTCTTGAACCAGAGCGTTAGGGAAAGTTTTGATTTCTTTGTTGTCTTAATTTTTAAGATTTATTTTTACATATTTCGATTGAATGGTAAGATAGTCTGTGTTTGACCAAGAGTTAATTAAAGAAAATATTGAAGGAGATCCACCCGGTAAGAAGGGATATTGTTCATAAGCAACGTGTGATTTTTCTAACAAACCCATCCTACGCGCATTAATTGACTTCCTTGTAGGTGGCTATATCATCATGTGTGGAGAACTAGAGATGGCACGGTCTTTGGGCCAGGCCGATTAGAAGCATGGCGTGGCATGATCCAACTTCAAAAAGAAAAAAAAGTTTCTTACTTGGCACTTACTTGTTGCTTGTTTGTACTTGTTGATTTGATCGGTTGTTTCACTATTGTTAAAAGGAATTTTAAAAAGGCCAATGTTATATACTACCTCCGTTTCTTTTTAAGTGCTACATTTTGACTTGTAACACTATTCATTCATTATAATTTGACCGGCTTTTATGATATAGGCATAAGGAAAAATATAGTCATGTTGGATCTCGTTTGATTCGTCTCGATATATATATTTTTAATATCTAATCGTCATAATTTTTACAAATGCCTAATTAAAGATAAAAATGATAGAAAACGTGTCTCGATAAGTGTGCTAAAGTGAAATGTAGCACTTATAAAAAAACAGAGGAAGTATGTTATAAAGTCTTTTACTAATTATTTTATTTGTCTGTTTGACCACAAGAAACAATTCAAAAATTTTAAAGTTGTTTACTAAACGCTCTAAGTGGAGGACGGAAAAGAGTCGGGTGTGATATGACGCAACACTATTAGGGGTGTTTAAGCCCGGTTTTGCGGGTAGTTGATTAGACGGCTCGTGTCCTGACCCGCAAATCGGGTACCCGAAACTACCGGGTCGGGTCATCGGGTACCCGCTACCCGAATGGAGTGAATTGAAGGTCTAGCAGTTTCAAGCGAAAAATATGAATCTGCTACTATAAATAAATGAAAAGTATCCATTAGATATGAGTATATCTCTATA
The DNA here is from genome assembly GCA_947645195.1 of Patellifolia procumbens. NCBI lineage: Eukaryota > Viridiplantae > Streptophyta > Magnoliopsida > Caryophyllales > Amaranthaceae > Patellifolia > Patellifolia procumbens. Next base: position 52,284 of record CANSGD010001238.1, on the reverse strand, counting down.
CTATAAGGGAAGAAGGGAGGTGGACACCAAAAATAAGAAAAGAAAAAACAATAAAATAAATGAAGGATTTCAAATACAATAATTAAGGAAATAAGTTTTATTTTCCAATCTGAGAAATCAGATTTTTAGCAAAAAATATTTAAAACTTCAAGCTAAAATATGTGAAATTCTACAAAGTCAAAACAATCTAAAAAATATCAATGGTTATATTTTCTTGAGATCTATAAACAGACACCCACTTTGCTATATTTTTATATATCTTTGAATTTTATTTAATGAATAGGGTGCATTTAATCAAATTGATAATGAAATATGATAATGTATTTGAGGATGAGTGATAAAGTGGTAAAGAGAGGGGGATAATGTATTTCTTTTTACTCACGAGTGATGACGCTCTAAATGACATCTTAATCTTTGTAAGATTTTTTTGTCTTTATTGGTGTTTTGTTTTTAAATCAATATACATTTTAATATTTATTAGTTACTCTTTTTTATGCATTTTTATTATTTTGCTATTTAAACTCTTTTGAAATTACAATTACACTCTCTTAAACAACAAAAGAACTAAAACTTAACGATTTTTTTCAAAAGTATGAAAAATATGTTTGTACTTCACTAAAGATGTAATTTCTCCCAAATTCCTACTCCATATTACTCTTTCACACACAGAGGCGGATCTACCTTCAACAAAGGGTACACACTTGTCTACCCAAGTAGAAAAAGGTGACTAAAAATATCAATAATCTTACTTGTAGCAGAGTTGATTGTTGTGCATTTAGTTTTGCCTAGTGAGTTGGATTCGAATCCTTGCACACGTCACAAATCACTTGTCTTATTTTTATTTGATGTCAAATTACAAGTTTTAGTGGGCTTATGATAGATTGAACAATTATTTTGCTTGTTTTAATTGTGCAAAACTTTATAAAGTTACTTAAGATTTTTAATAATTGATTTATCCCCTCCCCCTAAATTATAAAGTTATATTAGCATTGTTTTTCATAGTTGTGTCTATCCAAGTTCAATTTCCTGGATCCGTCACTGTTCACACATGGCATGCATCGCGTGCATATAATGCTAGTGACTATATAAACCAAGCAAACCATCATTGCTATCCATTATAAATTTTCCTACGGATAACAAAATGGCCAAATAAGAAATTTGAAGGTTTCTTGCATTTATACTTATTATACTACAGTTTCTCAACTTACCAAATTAGTATTGTAGTAGCCTAGTTGACAGAGAAATTAGAATCAACATTTGTCATTAATTATTCATCAACTTTACCAAATTAAAAGTTTGGTTCTTCCAAGTTATCATCTTTTTGATATAGTTATTGTGTGGGTGGATTGGTCAAAGAGTTAAGATTATTAGATTACAAAACCCTAAAATAAACACAGAACATATCAGACATTCTGAAGCATTGGTGGACTGGTAGTTAGGGGTGTTCAAAACCGGATACCGGATCGGATCCGGTCCGAAAATCCGGATATCCGAATTTCCGGATAATAAACAAAAGGGATCCGGATCCGGTCCGAATAAACCGGTTATCCGAATTTTCGGATCGGATAACCGGATTATCCGGATTACATAACTAAAGGTATAAATTATCTAAATGTTGTGTTTAAAAAGCATAATTGTCTTTATGTTACAACTAAAAGTGAACATATATAATTTATTATTTACAAAATGATGTAATTTTGGCATTATCTATCATCTCCCTTGTACTCCATGATGTAACTTTGATACAGGATTGCACATTAGCAGCAATGCTTCTAAGACCATGCCCAGTTACTCAGTTAGAGCTCTTACTAGTGCCATTTTTCCACACCCCTATTAGCAACCAACCACCCACCATCTGTGTTGCCCACCAACCAACACCACAACACCACCAGAATTCACCTCTGCCACCACCAACACGCCGAAAATCCCCCATAGCCACCGAAAACAAGCCTACAACTACAAGAAGAACCCCCAAAGCCAGCCCACCTCAAAGCAACCACCCGAAACCACCTAAAACCATCCGAAACCACCTGAAAACTAGCCCACAAGAACCGAAAACCCCCCTTCACAACTACCTCATGGCAGCCCGCCACAAACCAACCACGAAAAACCCCTCTAAAGAGCTTGAAACCACCCATAACTAAACAACTTGTCGTTTCGTGAAGGAGATGCATTTCGCGAGTGCTTCGGATGGTGGTGTGGTTGGATGAGAAGGGAGAAGATGGGGAAGAGAGATAGAGGAAGTGAAGGAGGTAAATGACAGTGAGTGAGTGAAGAGAGACAGACGGCCCTGACAGTGAGCGTGGAGTTAGGTCAAAAGTTTGGGAAATAGATGGGCTAGGCTTGCTGCTAGCAGATGAGTAGAATTAGCAACGCACAAATAATTTTTTTTAAAAAAATTCGGATATTCGGGTTATCCGGATTTCCAAATCAATGATCCGTATCCGATCCGAAAATCCGATTTTAAAACCGGATATCCGATCCGAATTATCCGAATTAAAAAAACCGGATCGGATATCCGGAATTCTTGATCGGATATCGGATATTTCGGATCGGATATTTCGGATCGGATTTTTTTGCACACCCCTACTGGTAGTGGTAGACTTTGTACGACGGAAGTTTCCGATGACGTTGTGCGAGCCGCCAGTCTGTGAGGTTAGTGGTGTCTGGGTTGAAAAGTTGGGGAAAAGAAAGAGTTTGTTGCATTTAGTAGAAATTAGAGACTAGAGAGTTATTGAATAATTGAGCAATACCATAAAACTGGAAACGTAAAAAAGCGGGTCAACGTGTAGTCAGGCACCCGCTAGTTTCAATTTTGGGGCCCATGACTCGGCCCATTTATTTTCTATTATCCGACCCGTTTAAAATAGGGAAAAGTAAAAAGTACCCGCTTATTTTGAACCGGGTCAACGGGTAGGGTTTTCCTGAACATCCCTAAACAATATATGTCCACGACATAAGTCAAGAATTTTAACATGAAAAAACATATTATGGTTACAAAATACTTTACTCGGGTACGAAAAGACCATACATGATGGGTCCTTATTGTGCCTTACCTTTATCGTGGGTGGCCGACCCAACAAAGTGCCATTAACTTTAACCAAGAGTCAAAATGTTTCTTAATCCTCCCAATTTCATAAGTTTAAACATTTTTTATCTTTGCATTTTTCACCAGTCACCCTTAAGGTTTAGCTTAATGTGCATGATACTCACACACTTCTCGACATTCACCAAGTGCCCATAAGGTTTCAAAAATTGCATTGAGTACCCTTAATGACTAATGATCTTCAACTTGTTATTGTTTAAGCCGAAAATAACCTAATCAACCACAAAAGCAAAAGAAGAGAGCAACAAGAAAGAAACAACAACTAAGATGGAGATGAGTCACCACCACTAGTAGAGAACACACAATTACTACAAACCAATATAAGATTCGGTCTGCGTTCTTCAACTAGATAGCCAATGACAATTTCCATGGATATTCTGAGAGCCCGACTGATCACCTGAAATTATCTACTGACAAGTACAAAATGCACAAGTACACCAATATCATCATTTAATGGTGATTGTTTTTCCTTTATCACGAGAAGGGGAATCAAAGTAATGGCTAACACATTTTTGGATAGAAAAAAATGATAGGAAAGGGAGAGAAGAGAAAGAGAGGGGGACAATTTCTCTTGTTTGAAAAAAAAGTTTGGGGGAGAGGGAGAGATCCATTTCCCTCCTCCTTTAATGAACATAAGTCCTCCTAATTGGAAAGATTTGGAGGGAAAATGGACCATACCTTACCCCTCCCTCTTCCTCCCCTTCCCCCTCCCTTTCCTTTCCCTCCATCTTTGCTATCCAAACAACATGTAAGAGATGAAGTGTCTAGTTTAATTTCATTTTGGATCCAACTTAAACAACCTTTTTGGCTAGGAACTACCATCTCGGGAAGACTTCAAACTACTGAAGGCCTAATGGGACATTCAATCCCTCATGTTCTAAATCTTTGACATGCAATCTCTCCAAAAAGGAAAATCTAGAAGAAAGTGCAGTTGAGAAATTAAAGCGACAAGGTAAAGGCCCTACATAATTAAGGGCAATTGTGTATCAGATGTCGCTGACCATGTGCAACAAGAACTAAAGGTGAACTAAAGCCAACAATCTGTCTTTGTATTTGACAAATAGTTTAGCTTGGTAAATAGTTGGCAATCTAGAGGACCTTATTATCCAAGTTGGGAAATATTTTATTCCTTGCAATTTTGTTACCATGGATATGGAGGAGGATGCTCATAAACCGCTTATCTTAAATAGAGATTAACTTAAGACTAATATTGTGGTTTTTTTTAAGTGAGAAGGGTTGTCCTGGAGATTATGGAAGACAGCGTAGACTTTTATTTGCCCTATCTATAGCTTACCCTGCCATTGGTGAAACTGTCTATAGAGTTAATGTGATTGATCAGGTTCGTGTAGAGTGATGTTGTCCACCCTCTCATGATGATACATTTGTTGATGCTATTGAGGAATTATAAGAGGAGGAGAACATTGAGGCAAGGCAATATGAACAAGTTTTGGAGGCTAAAGTCGTATCATCTAATCAAAGATAAATCCTAAAGTCCTCTAACAATAATATTCAAGGGAAGTAGGGTCGAGTCCATAGGGAGACAAAGTTTCTATGTTCATATTCAATCAAAACTACTTCAGATGAAATCAGGGAAGAAAGACTGAACTACTAATTAAACTAGAGAGAAAGAGAATTAACTGAAGGTTTATCCACGAAGTAAAGGCCTAGGGCAATAATTTGGTCCACCATACTTATACCATTCAAGAGATTCAAATAACTAACATCACCGAGGTTTTGAGTCGAACGATTAGAGAAAGTGTCCAGCTTATGGTCAAGTCTCAACGCTCATGATTCAACATATGCAGTACGATCACAAACATAATCAGAATCACTAATGTGTTCTAAGCCTCTAAAAGTAAGACTGATCTGTACGAACTATTATTAGCTAGACATAACTCATGAAATTGGCCACTAACATAAATTATGGATTTACGAACAAATCACATTATAATCGCTCTAATCATAACCTAGGAACTGTAGCAATTGAAATAGAAATCATGCCATAAAACTAGAGTTCTAAGACAAGGGCTTAATGAAAATAACAATGAAAACAAGATCTCTAAAAATAAACTAAGTGTTGTATTTATACTAAGTCTAAAAAAGAAAAAGGATTAAAAACGGGCTGACAGGCTAAAGTCGTATCACCTAATCAAAGAAAAATCCTAAGTCCTCTAACAATGGTAGTCAAGGGAAGTAGGGTCGAATCCACAGAAAGACAACGTTTCTAAGTTAATATCCAGCTAAATAGCTACTTCAGACAAGATCAGGGAAGAATCAGCGGAACTACTAATTAAACACTAGAAAGCAATATAAAGAGAGATTTAATCTATGAAATAAAGGTCTAGGGAATTTTTCGGTCCACCATACTTATACCAATCAAAGGATCAAACAGCTATCATAACCTAGGTCAAGAATCGATAGATTAGAGCACATGTCAAGCTATGGATGAGTCTCAATGCCCATAATTCAACATACGCCGCATGTTCACTAACGTAATTAGAATTATTGATGTGTACTAGGCCTCTAAAAGTAGGATGGATCTGTGCAAATAATTATTAACCTCAAGCAATCAATGAAACTACGCAATAACATTAATTACTCAATAAGAACAAATCACACCATAACCAATCTAAACAAGCCCTAGAAAATAATGGCAATTCAAAAGTAATTCATGGTATAAACATGGCTTTCCTCCCTAAATCCCTAGAAATTAGACTACTCAAACATAATCAAATGAACAATAATAAAACTAATATAAAACCCTAATCCTAACATCATGAATCAAATTAATAATTAAACTAAGCAATCAAAAAGTAATTAAAGAGTAACAGTAAAGAAAAGTACCAATTGACGAAATGCAATAACCTTTCTTGAAATAAATCTGAGGTTCAATCACCTCTTGAACTAATCTAAAGTGTTTAATCTAAGAAAAGCTCTCTAAAACTAATGCTCAAAAAAGCTAAATAAAAGATGTCTAACAAATAATGAAGTTAAACTATTTATATTAACCTCTAAAACTAAAATAATTAGGAAAAGGAGCTGCCCGTGCTTCGGGCCCGGTCAGGTTGAATCCCGCCCGATCGGGTGGGTAAACTGCAATTTTACATCAATTTGCAAAGGCCGTATCTCAAAATCAGAAGTCTGTTTGGGGCGTGTGACATGTCATTTGAAATCTCTTGAAGTCTAGAATCTGACTCAATTGGAATTTCTTGATTATCAATTTTCTATCAAAAGTTATGATGAAAATAGTGAACGTGTATCAGTTTTTGCACTTCTTTCACTAACTCTTTGCTTCATTCCAACACAAAATTATCCCAAACGGATGCATTGTGATCCTTGTGCAAGCTACCTTCATCTTCAATGATTAATAGGCTAGATCTTTGATACTCATGATCAATTTGTATCAAAATAACCTGAAATTCATCGAAACACACAAACGGGGAGTAGTAGAGCACAACTTATGTAATCAATGTCATTGTGCACCTAAATGCTCAAAAAGGAGTTTTAAATGCATCTAAAAACTATTTATAAATGTGATAAATCAAACTCCACCAAGCTAAATCTTTGCTTGTCCTCAAGCAAATAAAACATGAACATGGAATAAATTGCCTCACCCCAAAGATAGAAACATTCAAAGCTCAAAACATTTTCAAGACTAAGAATTGTTCAAGCAGGCAAAGTTCAACTTCAGCTATTCAAATCTATCCAACTACCAATCATCCAAGCAAATCATCAAATTCAACTCATCTACATGGCATAAAAATCCTGAAAAGGCTCTCACAAAGGTGTCACTCCTCTCAATTTTGTGGCAGGCAAAGAATATGCCCGAACACTCACCAACCCGACCATAGATACCCTTCCCACTCACACTCTCATGTGTTTAAGAAGGTCAAATATCGCTCATCCTATCCAAGTCGACTCAATTAGCAGACATACTCTTTAACTTTGACAAACAGACTCGAAATCAATCCAATAAACAATGCAAACACAAGCTCAAGAGGACTTTATAGGGTTGTAATGGGGTTTGGGCAAACGTAGGGGATATTTTAAGGAAATGTGGTGGAAAAACTGAGAATGGGGGAGCAAAAGTTACTCAAACCAGGCCGAAGATGGCCGAAACAACTCCCAACAACACCATATAACCACAAAATACATCCCAACTCTCATGAAACAATGGAAACTCACGACAAACCCGATCTTCAAGCAATTATCACATTTTTCTTAATAAACAACGTGAATGAAGGAACTTTGAACTCTCTTGAACTTTATTTCTTTTTCTTTCATTTTACGAACCAAACATTCACGCAACTCAACTTTGCTTTTTCTTTTCTTTTTCTCACACTTAAACCTCATCAAATACACTTTAATTCCCCAAACTACGCAAATCATGAAACCTATCTCAAACTCAACCCATACAAAAGCTCCCCCAAGCTAGGCTTGTAAAAAATATCGAAATAAAGGCCATGAGATCATAATAAGGGTTTAGTAACACGAAAAGGTCATTAGGCTCAGCGGGGCTAAGAGGGATAAAGGTATATCAAAAATTCACTCGGAGGCTCAAGAATCAGAAAAAAAAAGCCTCTACCACAGCAAATGCTACAAGTCATTAAATATCAGACAAGTACGAAGTCAAAATCAAGATCAATCAACTAAAGAAGAACTAAGACACAAAAAACATACTGGATAATTATGTGAATCCAATAGGCTAAAAAGAGGCCTCACTTTCTAACCAATTTAGGCATGCAGCACAATGTAGTGTATAATAATCAAAATTCGCTCGAAATCATAGCAATCAAACATCAAATCATAGCCTCAAGATCACAAATGTCCAACTATCCAGAAAACAAAGTCAAATCATTTTCAATAAGAATACAACAAGGGGCACGGGGAGGCAACTAAACCAGTTATGTGAACCATATTTTTTAAATTTTTATAGCATTTTTGGAAAGCAACAAATCTATCCTAAAAAGCAGTGAAAGGGATAGAGAATACAAACAGAAATCCTCCTCCAAGGTGAACTTGGCAGTGTCCTCAATGCCAAAAGGTGGAAAAAGGACGATGCTAAGAGGAAAAACGACGTTAGTGCTCTCTCACTCTCTCTCACTAAATAAAAAAATAAATGAAAAGAAAAAGAAGAAGGAATACGGGGAAATTACGGGTTGTCTCCCGCACAGAGCTGGTTTATAAAGGTCCCGCACGACCATATTACCTCAACCATCAGTCAGATGAGGAAATGGATTATAGGAATAGTACTCCAACATGCTCATATAGAACCTTATCTTATCATCACTGGAAGAGTCCAATGCCTTGAGTAACTTATCAAATGCGCCTGCAAACATGTCATTGAGCACTAGATATGGCTTGATGACAAGCGCATCTATCTTCACATAAATAATATCAGAGGAAACAAATGATTTGTGAAGATAAGTAAAATCAAAATAAAAGGGAGAAAAGAAGGACAATGAACAACTTCCCTTTGGTGGCGTAGGCTATGAGGGCCTCAAGGAGAGAATAGGAGCAGCGTCAACTGTGGAAAAATATGGGGGCATATAGAATAGGGAAAGAAGGGACAAGATCAAGTCTATGTGAAGAAGGAATATAGGGACAGGGAATGATACACTCAACCTTAATGGTTTTACTTACAATTTCACCATCCTCAATAATGGGTTCATCAACACAAGAGTCCTCAACTAAGAGTTTCTCCTCCATCAAAACATTCATTATTACATCCACACTCCCCTCATTCTGATCATTCTTTTCAATGTCGGGAGTCGATTATTATCATTTACCTCTAATATGGTATTCTCAACACAATCATCATCACAATCATCATCATCATGTATCATCTGCTGACTATATAATTGTTTGCATAACAAGTGATTAAGCAGAATTTGAGATATGTGTGAGGTAACACATCAAGTCTTGATTAGATTTTTCAATTCGTTTACCATAAGACTCAATCATCTTTTTAAGTAGACCTAGACTCACTGAATATTTAGATTGTGAATAATTCACTAGTGGAAAAAATAGCTATTGCTGCGCCCCATTAGCGGCGGGCTATATGAACAGCCCGTAGCTAATGTACATTAACTGCGGGCCTATTAGAGAGCCCGTAGCTAAGTTCAATTTTGAAGCGGGCTTCGATTAAGACCCGCAGCTAAATCACCAACATTTCGTAGCTAGGTTCCTTTTGAGGCGGGCTTCGTTGAAGGCCCGCAGCTAAGTTCCAAAAACATTTACTTCATGGCCCGCCAATCCCTAATTTCATTTAGTTTTCTCGTGCGTTCCAATCTGTGGCGAAGAGCAACCTTCTCAGGCGCCCCATTCCCAGGCGAATCTGCGGCATCCCATTCCAATCTCAGGCGAAGTTCGAATTTGCAGCATCCTCTGGTACATCTTCTCAGTCCAGGTTTGCTCTATCAACCTGCACGCTATTATTGCTTTTACTAACTTTTCGAGTTTTAGGCAAAAATGGCAACGCTAATACATCTTCAAAGCCTACATCACCTCCGTAAATTTTCCTTTTGTTTTCATTATAATCTTGATTTAAAATGATTCATTTTGATACGAGTTTTGTTTGAAATGGTGTGAATTGATGAAAAATTGAAAAAACGTATAGGTCGTCTGTGGCCGGAGGGAGAGGATGGTGAAAAAGTTTAGGTTGTCTGATCCGTGTCGAAGGATGGCGGCTCGTCGTGTTGATGCTTGTTTGTTGACGGATTCTAATGCTTTGTTATCTGGAACAATTACTGATAAGGTATTATATGTTGTTGTTTTATGTTGGTCGATGATGATGATGGAAATTAAATGGTTGTTGAGGGTTGAATTGAGTGATTGATGAAGTATGATTGTATGTTATGATAGGATATTGCTACCAGGGCTATGTCGAAAATTATGACGAGGAATCCGATATTTGTGACTTCGGATACTTTAGCTATTGAGGCCTCTTGTAATTTTTTTGACTGTTTGTTTTGGTTGAATCTTTTATTTATGTTGAGGAAAGTAGAAAAGAACTAGTAAGATGATCTGTTTAAGACGTTATTCCTCCACTTATACCATTGGCGTTTGCTCTCGCCTCCTCTAAGTCGACGGTGGTTGTTGCATCGAGAGCTTGAATCTCACTGCCGCTTTAAGGTTTTACCGAATAAACCCTATTTTTCATAACTATTCACATAATTCATTTGTCTATGACGTGCCCAGTCGAATGAAAATTGGGTAAAAGCAGGAAGACATTATGTCAAAACTAGAGTATATTTCAACCATGTCTTTTTCCAACCATCAACTGTATATTTCACCACTACCAACAATTTGATGTCTTTCTTGATTAAATTAGAACATGTTTTTTTATGTCAATTCTGTAGTTATCACCATGCAATTAAGGATTTGCTACTAATTGAAGGTGGATTACTACATTGGCATATGTTTTGACTAGGGGTGTTAATGAGCCAAGCCTGCTCGCGAGCTATTCGAATTCGGCTCGGTCAAAGCTCGGTCAAAGCTCGGCTCGGTGGGGCACGACTCGAGCTTGGGCTCGGCTCGAGTTTTAATGAGCGATACATGAGCCAGAGTAAGCTCGGCTCGAAAAGCTCGTGAGCGGCTCGAATTATTTTTATATCATATATTTACCAAAATATTTACTATTCTCTTAGAACTAAACTCCCACATTGGCTAAGAAAAGAAGCACCAACCTTATTTTCTTTATAAATAGCTACTACTCCTTTAATTCCTCAACTTAGAGCTTGATTTTGTACCTCCTTGGATGGTATACAAAATTTATACTCAATTTCCTTCACAAAAGGAATAAAGTATATTTTAAAGTATTTGATTATTTAATAATTAATTATTTAAATACACTTAGAGTTTTTTTGTTACAAGGTTGGAAGTATTATTTAATACATGAAGTCGCACGATTATTTTTCTTTAACAAAACATTGAGTCCCACATCGAAATTTTAGCAATACTAAAAAGGGAAACCAAGTTATAAAAGCATATGTTAGATAAGTTAAAAGAAACATGGAGTCCCACACCGAAATCTTAGCAATGCTAAGAGGGAATTCAAGTTATAACATGGATTTGATAAGTTTGTCTTCATCAAACTATGGAGTCCCACATCAAAATCTTAGCAATGCTAAGAAGGAAACCAAGTTATAAAATCATATCATGAGTTTGTTTTTATTCATCAAACTATGGACTCCCACATCGAAATCTTAGCAATGCTAAGAGGGAAACCAAGTTATAAAATCATATGATGAGTTTGTTTTTATTCATCAAACTATGGAATCCCACATCGAATCTTAGCTATGCTAAGAGGGAAACCAAGTTATAAAATCAAATGATTGGTGAGTGGGTAAGAAACGAGCCACGAGCTCGAGCCGAGCCGCAAGCTCGACGAGCCACGAGCTCGAGCCGAGCCGCGGGCAAAGCCTCACGAGCTCGAGCCGAGCTTGTCAGTATTCGGGCTCGGCTCGGCTCATTAACACCCCTAGTTTTGACCTTTTCACGTCCCGCCAATGACTTGGTATATTGTGGTAATCTGGTGTCTTAAATGGTCGATTGTGCATTTGTTTGTTGTTTGTGTTTTTCAAGTATGATTTTTGCAGGGAGGGTAGGAGATGCCATATAAAGTTTTTCCACGGTCTGAAATAGTCAAACTGCTTCTATTATTTGTTCATCTTGCTTTATATAAGCTGAATGCATACACCTAAGGTTAGTCGATACACTGAATCTTTCAATCTAAGTGTGATGGTTTACATATTACTCCATCTGAATACCACCGTGGCTAAGGCAGAAATTATGTTAGTTTTTTGATCAATTTGCTTTGAGGTATACCAGAGCAGCAGAGCTCAATTTTAACTATAGCATATATTGATATGTATGCAAGCCAGTTCTTCCATAACTTTACAGCTAACGAATGGCTAATTCAAAGGATTGAGACCCTCAGTGCTATTGTTCTTGCAGCAGCAGCATTGTTCATGGTTTTGCTTCCTACTGGTACTTTCAGCTCAGGTGATCGCCTTTCTCCGTTTCTTTCGCCACCAAACTTCTATCAAAATGACAATCTTCTAGACTTATACAATCCTTGTTCTAAGTAATGTAAGCTAATAGAACCAATTAATATAGGCTTCATGAGAATGACACTATCATATATATGGTCTTTCATTAAATCTGGGTATGGTTTCTCATTTCGGTTTCAATGCATATTAGCCAACCAAATCATTTCTGTGGAGAGGCTTAGTCAATATATGGAGATACCAAGTGAAGCTCCAGAAGTCATCGATGATCATCGTCCTTCATGTAACTGGCCATCAATTGGTAAAGTGGAGATATGCAATCTGCAGGTGAATTGACATAAGTTCGATCGGACTTCATGATCTAAGGTTACATTTTGGGATTATTCCTCAAGATCCTACTCTCTTCAATGGCGCAGTACGGATCAACTCAGATCCTTTAAGTCAGCATAATGATGAAAATATCTGGGAGGTATACTTCAATCCTCTTCTTAGGTATTGTATAATTATTTACACAATTATACTTCAACCTCTTCTTATGTGTCGCTTTGTATTTACTATATTCAATGTTTGGAATGCCCTGTTGGTTGTTCTTTCAATTCTTATGCTTGAAACCGAGGCCCATCGTTAATTGGTGTCATTGTTTTGCTCCCTTGGCTTTTTCTTTGTTAGCCCTTAAGTGACTTATTAAGTGGTTTTGCTGTTATACACTGTCGGTTTCATTTTATAACTAGTCAGTCATCATTGTTCACTAATGCAGGTACTTACGATTCTGTTTTTAAATAGTTTGTTGAAATATGTCCTGAATGCTGCTATGTTGCATCTTTTGTGATATATGTAAGGATGAAAACTATATGTACCACTAATGCAGGTACTTACGATTCTGTTTTAGATTTCTGTACAGGGAGATGCTGTCACAATTCTGAGAGTGTGGCATGTATTATTCGCTTTGCAGTTCCAGTTTTTAATTGTCATTTCTTGTTGTTACTTTAGTGGGTATGCCATGTTTCAAATCTAACCTTGATATATGATTTTGGTTGATTATAGGAGGCATTGTGCTTCTAAATATTGGTGCCAGAGGACTACTTTACCATGGCTGGCTTGGAAAGTTGACTGCTCAAACTGTGCTTTCCTCTAGTGAAGATGTGTTGCCTACTAAACTAACCTCTTGGAAGAAGATGAAGAGAAAGTGACTAGAGCTCTTTTGTAGGTGTAACACTTTTTTTGGTAGAGTATCTTTTCATGTAAAATCATAGCTAAATAGTTGTTGGCCTGTTGTATAATCTGTAAAATAATTTGAAATTTATTGTCGTAAATATATGCATGAAAATTTGTTGTTTTGGTACTCTAATTCTGTGCTTGGGTATAATATTAGTATAATGCTTCAGTATACAACTGTATTGGTACTGCAATTTTGTGCTTGGGAGCACCAGGAGGTTTGATGTGCGGGTTAGCATCTGTTGGAATTTATTTTATAAAAAGAATTGCACATTTGCTGCGGGCCTCACCATAAGCCCGCAGCTAATTTTGGTATTACAACCCGAGACCACCGGAGCAAGGAGCTCCATATTTTCGGCCCCAAGGCCAACCACAGGGACCAAGTTCCAGCATGTCCACAGAGGAAATGTTTAATACTTTAACTAAAAATGTGACTAACATACAGGGAAACATGGTACAGTTTCAAGAAGAGACTCGTTCGAGCATCAAGAATTTGGAAAAGCAACTTAGCCAAGTCTCGGGAGCAGTGAGCAGACTAGAGGCTCGTGATTCGGGAAAGCTACCGTCTCAAACGGAGCTTAATCCAAGACAAAGAAATAAGCCCTCCACTCTGTGAGCCATTACTTTGCAGAGAGGAAAGGAACTTAAGGGCAATGAGAAATCGAATGTGAGCGAGAAACAAATAGAGGAAGAGGTCGTTGTTCATGAGCCGGTGCCTGAGGCCGAGCCATTGCCATCCACATCAAGGGAGCAGACAAAGAAATAACAACCTCCACCCTATGAGCTGATTCCACCATTTCTTAAGGCACTAAAAGACACTCGAGAGAAGGAAGATGATAAAGACATTTATGCATTCTTTCTTAACTGTCAGGTAAATATACCCCTTTTAGATGCTTTAAAACCAATTCCTGGGTAGGCAAAATTCCTTAAGGAGATGTCTACCTCAAAAAGAGAGAAAAAGATAAAGATAATACAAAAGGTTAGGGTTAGTGAGCATGTGTCCGCGATTTTCCAAAAGAAACTCCCTCCAAAATGCAGTGATCCGGGCATGTTCACTATACCTTGTGTGATAGGGAACACTACGTTTGAAAGAGCCATGCTAGACTTAGGTGCGTCCATTAATGTGATTCCTTATTCTTTAGGATAAGTCTCTAAAGCTTGGCACTTTGCATGAAACGAGTGTTGTAATCCAATTAGCTGGCCGTTCTAAGGCTTATCCTAAGGGAAAAGTGGAAGACGTGTTATTAAGGTTCATAAGGTGAGTTTTCTTGCCGATTTTTTATGTCCTAGATATGGAACATGATGAGTATGCAACCCCTATCTTGTTAGGTAGGCCGTTTTTGAAAACTGCTAGGACTAAAATCAATGTGCATAATGGAATTTTAACAATGGAATTTAATAGTAGAATTTGTTGTCAATGGACAGCGGCTTGAGCCGTGTGATGAAGGTTTCAGGTATGAGGGGGCCGAGGATGTTCCTCACTATCACCCGGAGTATGGTTGAGGTCAATACTTGTTGGTTTCTTTCTTGTTTTGTAGGATTTTATACTTGTTGGTTGTGTTTTTTGTAGGAAATCTACAGAGTGTGCGCGGTTTGAGAAGGTTGTGTGTTGTGAGAAGCTTGTATGTATGAGTAGCTCATAATTCGAGAAGTCCGGAGTGAGCATGGAAAAGACGACTCATGAGCGTGAAAAGAGTGGACAAAAAAAATTGAAAAGGTGAACAAAAGTGAGGAGGGAGTTGTCAGAAGCAGGCTTGCCTCAAGTCCCCTTAAGTAAGGAAGAAAAGAAGAGAAAGAAAAAAGAGAGGGATAAGGCATGAAGTGCCTCGCGACTCGCAAAAGCCTTGGTCACAGGTCGCAACGGGGTTCCAGCTCCTTTCCTTTTGCAAATTCCGTGTCACACTACTCTTTTCCCACTTCACTCGACACTTCTTTCCCCCAAGCTTTCACTTTCTCACTCAAGATCACTCTCAAACGCTCAAAAAGCCTCCATTCTCATCAAATCCCCCATTGGTTACGTGACTCCTAGAAGAACTCTAGGGTTTGAGTACACTAATTATAGACTCGTACATTGCTACCTGTGGATACGATCCTTACTTCAACTATACATTCATTTGTTAGGGAAAGAAGGTTAATTATATTTTGTTAGGGGTGTACGACAACCTTGCACCTGACCATAAATTGATGACCTTAGAAACTTTAAATATGTATAAATTAAGTTTTGTATGTTTAGTATAGTTTTAGTTTTAAGAGATAGGTTGTTTTGGTAAGAAAGTACCTTAATTCATCCTGAAACGACCTACACGAACCCTAGATATGAAACTTTGATGTATTTGACCATAAAATCACTTTGAACACTTAAATATATTTGTATTAAATGTTATATACTTCCTCTGTTTTTTTAGCTGCAACAATTGAGAATTTTTGTGAGAGGTAAAAAATTCAATTGTTGAAACTAAAAAAAAACGGAGGAAGTATTTATTATTATAGATTTTAGTTTCAAGAATAAGGATGTTTTAATAAGAGAGTACAACAATTCATCCTAAAACGATCTAAATAGACCCTAAACTTGAAACTTTGGTCTATTTGATCTAATTTTACTTAAACACTTCAAATATGAATAAATTAACGATCTAAACGAACCTTAAACTTAAAACTTTGATCTATTTGACCATAAATTCACCTTAAATATTTCAAATATGTTTGAATTAAGTGTTATATGTTTAGTA
The DNA here is from genome assembly GCA_947645195.1 of Patellifolia procumbens. Taxonomy (NCBI): domain Eukaryota; kingdom Viridiplantae; phylum Streptophyta; class Magnoliopsida; order Caryophyllales; family Amaranthaceae; genus Patellifolia; species Patellifolia procumbens. Next base: position 36,223 of record CANSGD010001238.1, on the reverse strand, counting down.
CAGATTTTAGTTTCAAGAGTTATGTTGTTTTTTTTATAAGAAAGTAAAGCCATTCGTCCAAAAACGATCTATTTGACCATAAATTTACCTTAAACATTTCAAATATGCATAATATTATATGTTTCATATAGCTTTTAGTTTCAAGAGCTAGGCTTTTTTTTAAGAAACTAACTCAATTCATCCTAAAAAGACATAAATCGACCCTAGACGAAAAAACTTTGATCTATTTAACTATACATTATTCTTAAACACTTCAAACCATATATTATTCTTAAACATTTCAAGTATGTGTAAAGTAAGTGGGTGAGGGTGTTGTGGGTGGGAGTGGGCAAGGGCTGAGCACTAAGCGGTGGAGTTAAAGCTCAATTTAGTATTATAAAATTAGTAATATTAGTGTTTTCACATATAATCAGCTTTTAATCAATTTATGACAAAAAAATGCAAACGGACCTGGCTCTAGGAGGAAGCTGGATCAGGAACTCGTCTGACCTAGGGAGTTGGCAGGAAAGTCAGACCTGTTGAGGCTTAAATATTCGGGCCCTAGACCGGATCCTTGAGTTTTTTGTGGTTTCAATTCTAGCGAATCTAGACCAAATATGGACCCGTTAGGGTCCAAAAGGTCGGATAAGTTAGGGTTTTTTCCATTAGTGTAGACTTGTGACATTATGTAAAGGTTGCAAATTTGGATGTATTATATTAGATAATAGTCATCCTTTGTATACGATGGTTTCAGGCCCATTGATCTTTATTGTTATACAAGCAGGATAATCCAAGTGACTTTGCTGATCATAACAAGTCCGATTGATAACTGGGATGATAAATGCACTTTGGTGGTTAGTGGTGAGCACAACCGGGTACCCGATCATATTACTCGAAACCGGTACCGGAATCGGTTGGATCAGGTACAAACCGGTTCCTTATTTTTTGGAAATGGAACCAGAACTGATCGGGACCGACTCCTTGACCAAGACCCATTCCTACAAAACTGATTGTTATTTGGTCTATTTGGCCGATTCCAGTACCGGGTACCCGCTACTTGATAAGAGGTTTTTAGTGTGTCGTTAAGGCACTAATAACCGCTTAGCAAAAAAAACTTATAAACCTAACGAGCGACTACTAAAAACATAGTAATGGCAAGTCAAGGGTCGAACCACAAGGAAATTGGGATTGACTATAGTCTACTAAGTCCAAAACTACCTAAGTCAAGGGTTCTAGGGGGTTAAGATTGAATAAGATGCCAACTAATCAACTAACTAATGAATACCAACTAATAATCGAATAGGAGAATTAATATAATAAGGAAAACATTAGAGTTCAGGCTACTCGTATGAACATGGGCTAGACAACGATAATCGACGCTATAGTGATTCACAACAATGAGTAAGTTTCCCTCTAATTTACTTGAGTCCTCTCTCGAATGGTCCTCAAGAGTAATCGATTAATCAACCAACCAAATACTCTTTCAAATGGTCTTTGGTCCATTGATTAATAAATTCGATGAGATTGGAAAACCCCTAATTAAAGGATCCCCTTAATTCCTACTTAATCCCTTGGTCTAGAAATTAAGTCGAAATATGGGAATGACAAAAGGGATTAAATTTCGATTAAGAACAATAGAAACCCTAAGTGCCCTAGCATAAACGTGATCAAGATCTATCCTAGGGTGTCAAAACACCACATTCAATGCATAGACAAACAATTGAATCATAAAAAACATAGACAATCTACATTAAGCCCTTAATTCATATTTTCGCCCTAACCCTAGATAATGAACTACTCACTAATCATGGATTCTAAGCAATTGAGATTAAATAAATTAAACATGATAAACAAAGCAAAAGAAATAAAGAAAAGAGATTGTAGGAAAATTACTTGAATTGAATAATGGATTCGATCTTCAAAGATGAACAATAGAGAAAACTAGTGTTTAGAGAGAGTTTAGGGCTAAGCAAAATGTAATTAGAGTCTAGAATAATAGATAATAATCGACAAAAAAGGATAAAAACTAAATAAGAGGTTCATTAAACTGAGACGGGAAAACGGGGATAAAACCCGAAGTCAGGTCACCACGGTCGTGGTGAAAACACCACGGTCGTTGCGCCTTAAAATTGTCTAGGCAATAGCTAATCTCCAAACGGACTGACTCGATGAAGTCAGGTCACCACGGCCGTGGTGATTTTGCCACGACCGTGGCCCCTGACTTTCATAGGATCAGTTCCAAATCTTCAACAGTCTGTCTTGCTCGCTACAGGTTTCCCCGACCGTGGTGACCTACTGGTCAGCGGACAGCTCAACTTCGAACGATCATATCTCTCTCGTCTCTTATTGGAATTGGGATCATGACCAGTCATTGGAAAGCTAACGAAACGAGCTAACACCTCCCACTAGAATCACCTTAATCCGATTTATAGATCAAACGTTATGTCTATTTGAAGTTCAACAGTCCACATCTAGTCTTCCAATGATCATATGGCTTCAAAAACCTGCTAGTTAGCCTGGAAATCATCCAAAAACAACTAAACAGATAATGAAGCGACAATATAACTCAAAGGTGACAAAAACCATGCAATGCTAGGCTTAAATGCTCTAAACTACATGCAAGGGCACTAAAAATGACCTACAATTAAGCACAATGAAGTGCTTATTAAACTCCCCAAAGCTAGTCCAATTGCTTGTCCTCAAGCAATGCAAATCAAATTCAAGGGTAAGAGTTCAATGACTCCTCACAATAATACGCATGCCAAGATAGAGAATAAAGACCTTTCAAACTTTTTCATCAATAAATGCAAAACACTATCAAGTCTCAAAGTTTATAGCACAAGGAAAAGGAACCAATTTTACCACAAGTTCTCCCCCAAGCTTGGCTCAGTCATATGGACGGTAGCTCTCACTTTAGTCGTGCTCAAAGTTTCTCGTGTGTTTATATGGTTACAATGATCGCTCAAGGCTCAATTCCATTGACTATATCCTACCATAGGCTTGCATATCTTCTCACTCTCCATCGCGTGAGACATAAGTTCTTTTCAAGAATCATGAGGACTTTATCGAGGTTGTAATGAAGGCTAAAGGTAAGGGTGTGGATACATTTGGAAATTTGGTACTAAATAGGGGAAAGTGAAGCATCCTAAATCAACACCATCTAGACAAATGCTAACCCGAAACCATATAACTTTGTTGCAACAACTCAAACAACCAACAATACCTCCTCCAATAGCATCTCCTAATCTCTCTTTATTAAGCATTAAGAACAAAAACCACAATTTTTTTTGTTGGGATGTTTGATGTTCCCATTTTTTTTTTCCTTTTTTTTTTTGATAACTAAAAAGGGAGAGAGATAGGAGATCAACAAGAAGTAGGGAGAAGGAGAACTCAACGCAGAACGTGAGTTCAATCATAACACACATCATCCAACCAACTCAAATCACTAACAAAGCACTGAATCACAAGATACACCACTCTCCAATCTAACTTCACAATCCCCTAGGTTAGGAAATCGGTAATAGGCTAAAGGTGCGGTTAAACAAGAAAGCAGGCTCAGGCTCACGAGGGTGACAAAGGAGATAAGATAATGTGGGTGGCATTTGGCAATGTAGTTCAAATATAAATCGAATGCCTCAATCATATTCAAGAATCAAACCAGTCAATGCAATTTCAAGGAGAATCAATGCAAGTTCTAGAGAACATTCGTCAAGGAAGAGCATCACACAACAAGCAGATAAGACTGAAAAGATGTCAGTCTATATGGCTATAAAAACATGCTCTCACAAAGGGTATAGCTACCAACATCGGTCGAGCCGCACAAGAGGGAAACCAATCATACCACAACCCGACAATTCCTTGGCCTACTAGAGACTATCAAAGCATTTCCTTTTTTTTTTAGTTTTCAGGTCATCAAGAAAAGACATACATGCGTACCAAAGGCGGAGTCCAGACCTAAATGCAATCTATATGTACATGCAAGGCTAAAGAAATCTACATGCACCCTAAACATTATACTAAATACTAAAATGCAACCTAAACATACCACTAATATGCAACTAATGCAAACTATATGCAACTAATATATACATCCTCCCCTAAGCTAAACCACACAGTGTCCTCACTGTGAAAAGTCTAATGATAACAATAGCAAGGGAGGGGGGAAAATCCCGCCTTAATGGTCGGGAGGGGGGTCCGGAACCACGTGAGTAGAGCTTTGCCCCTTAAGGTCATCAATCGAGCTCCCAATGACATCTTTATATTTTTGCAATATCTTAATCAATTCTGGTATAGAGATGTCATCAAGGGCCGAGTCAATAATAATAGGATAAGTACATGCATCATCAAGGAAGACATACTTAACAGAGGGGGGAAGGGGTTTGAACTCTACCTTGGGAGGAGGCTTAGTACTCTCCTCCTTAGCAACGGAAGTGGCTAGGACCTCAAATTCCGACCCAAGTGTTTCCTCAACGGTAGCACCGTCGAGAAGCATAGAGAACTCTTTCACCTCTTCCATATCTAAACTCGGTTCCTCAGTGATAGAAGTATAGGGCTCATCATCAGTGTGAGCTTCTCTCTCAAAACCTTCCATTTCACTCTCCACATGACCAACCCGACAAACTCTCTCTATCATGGGTCTCTTCAATGTTTTGGAGAACTCAAACACAACCTTCTCATTGGCTACCTCAACCGTGATTGTATCATTTCTACAATTTATTACGGCACCCAATGTCTTAAGATCTTCTCTTCCAAGAATCAGAGGAGTCTCTGGATCTTCCTCCATATCCATCACCACAAAATCACACGGCACCAAGACATGCCCAACTTGTATCGGAACATCCTCCAACTCACCATGCGGCGTTCTCAAAGATCGATCCGCCAATTGAATAGTCTTCCTTGTAGGAAGAAGAGGGAAGTTTAGGCGCTTAGCTATAGATAGAGGCATCAAACTCACACTCGCACCCAAATCGGCCATGCACCCTTAGGCTCGAGGTCACCTATCTTCACCGACAAATTGAAGCTTCCAGGGTCTCTTTGCTTCTTAGGCATATCGCGTTGCACTAGAGCACTTACTTGGTATGGCAATTTGATAACCTCGTCTTCAACCTTTCGTTTGTTGGAGAGGATCTCCTTCATGAACTTGGCATAGGCTGGCATTTGAGACATGGCCTCAAGGAATGGAATGTGTATTTGAAGGCCTTTCATAATGATAGGGTTTTAGTCGTATCACCTAATCAAAAATAAACCTACAGTCCTCTAACTATGGTAGTCAATGGAAGCAGAGTCGAATCCACAAGGAGACAGAGTTTCTAAATTAATATTCAACCAATCAGCTACTTCAGATCAAATCAGATAAGAACTAACTGAACTAATGATTAAACTACAGAACACAGAATAAATCGAGGAATTAACTATGGACTAAAAACCTAGGGTATTAGGTCGGTCCACCATGCTTATACCAATCAAATAGGGTCAACTACTATCAAAACCTTAGTCAAGAATCGAGGGATTAGAGCATGTGTTGAGCTATGGTTAAGACTCAACGCTCATAGTTCAACATACGCCGCATGTTCACTAACGTAATCAAAACTACTGACGTGTCCTAGGCCTCTAGTCGTAAGACGGATCTCTGCAAACGACTATTAACCACAAGCAATCAATGAAAATGTACACTGACATTAATTACTCAATAAGAACAAACCACATCACAATCACCCTAATCAAGCCCTAGAAATTGACAGAAACATAAATCACAATCATGGTATAAACATGGCTTTCCTATCTAACACCCTAGAAAGAGAACTACTCACTCATAATCGAATTAACAACAACAAAACTAATATGAAACCCTAACAATTGCATCACGAATAATTGAATAAATAAACTAAGCAATTAAGAATAATGGAAGAGATTAGAGTAAAGAAGAATACCAATTAACAGAAAGCAGGAACTTTTATTGAAATCGAATAGGTTCAATCACGTTTAATCTAATCTAAAGTGTTTCTAACTAAAATAAAGCTAAACTAAGAACTATGGAAAAACTAGAATAAAAAGATGTCTCTAAAATAATGAGGAAAAGGTATTTATAATACCCCAAAAGTCTAATTAAAAACGGAAACTAAAAGATAGAAAATCGCATAGTCGTGCACGGGACCCGATCGGGCAAAAGGCCACCCGATCGGGTCCATAGTAAAAAAATCCAACATTTGCTTCCTTTGAATTCCACGCACAACAGCAGCTTGGAGCGCCAAACTTGGCCGACCCGATCGGGCAGCAGATCGGGTCCATACAAGCTGGTCAGAACTTTTTGTCTTGTAGCGTATAGCAGCATGCTTAATTAAGAAACTTGGCCCACTTTCGTCTTGTAGTGGCTGCATTGCATTTGGACTTCTTATTACAAGGTTGGCCGACACAATCAAAGAAACTGGGCCCACCATTGTCTCTTATTAGCTGGCATCAAAATTCAGCAGCATTTGTACATTCTTGGACCTCCACAAGATCGGGTGGACTGATATAGCCCGATCGGGCCTGGAGCAAAAGGGCCCAATTTATTCCTATTTCACGCTAGCACGCAAACAGCCGCATTCCATTAAATTTTGAGTCCGCCCGATCACCCACCCGATCGGGTCATGTTTGCCCGATCGGGTTGGGCTTAAAATGCCAAACTTATTTTCTTCGCTTTTCCACCCGATGGGATCGGGCAATATCCTCCCGATCGGGTACGAAACTTCTCCACCCGATCGGGTATGAAACTTCTCCGCCCGATCAATAAATACTTCGCCCGATCGGTCTATTTTTGCCCGATCAGAGTACGGAAATCTCCTTTTTGACTCTTTGGCTCTCTAATCTTCACGTTTAGGGGTCTTGGGACCTCCTAAACTACCCATAAAGCTCGTGAGCCATCCTACGTGTCCCGTAACACCTCGTAAAGCCGTGGTTGCTTCCAAATGGCTCTGGAATAAGGAGAAAACTCCCTAAAACCTGCAATTCAACACTAAAACACAGAACCACAACTATATATCAAAGTTAGCACAAAATAGCTCCCAAGAGCTCAAATGACGCACAAATTAGCTTGTAAATAAGGGAGAAAAGTCTATATAAATACGTGATATCACATAACTTGGAGGAACTTAATGAATTTGTCGCTCAACTTCCTCTCCACCAACCTTTGAGGATATGGGACGGGTGGCACATAGGTCTTAGGTGGAGGAGGTGTTGACAATTGAGCTTTGTCAGCAACTTGCTCATGAGTTTCCTTATCTTCTCTCCCTTTCTTAACATTAACCTCCCTTTCATCTTGCTCAACTTGATTGTCCTCCTCAACCACCTCAACTTCACTTTCTTCACACTCATTAGGCATCTTGAGGGCCTCATAGTTTGTTCCCGACCTCAAATGGATAGCTTTGACTTGATGTAGGTTGGGGTTAGGAATGGGTTGGCTTTGAAGTTGATTTGTGGGGTTAGAGGGGGTTTTTCTCGGCCACTTGAGCCAATTGGGTTTCAAGCATTTTGGTGTGAGCTTGTAACTCTTGAAACCTTTGGTCATGACTTTGAAGAGCTTGGCTTTGAAGAGCAAGAGCTTGGGTGATGGTTTGAAGTTGTTGGAGAATTTGGGAGGTAGGATCAGAGGAATGAGTAGGTTCGGGGTTTGGTTTAGGAAATGGTGGGTTTAGAGGGGCTTTTTGGAAGTTGGATCTTTGATGAGGGGCTTGGTAAGTATTAGAGCTTTGAGAGGAGGATCCACCTTGATTGTAGCTTTGAATGAACCCTTGTTGAGGTTGATTAAAGCCTTGTTGAGGTGGATTCCATTCTTGTTGAGGTTGGTTGAAGCCTTGGTTATAGCCTTGTTGAGGTTGTCTCCAACCTCCTTGTTGATTGCTCCTATAACCTTGGTTACCTTGATAACCTTCTCCTCTACTATTCATCGCCGCCACATGGTCTGACTGAGATCCTCCACAATAAGAGGTATCATGGTTTGTACCACCACATATGTCACAAGAGAAAGCATTCACTTGCGAGGGACTAGATGATGCAAGGGTGATCTTTGAGAGCTTCTTGTCAAGTTGATCCATCTTCGCTTGAATTTGATCCATTGGGTCCAACTCAAACTTGCCACCTTTCTTAGGTTGAGCTCCTCTCCTTATTCCACCCCATGAGTAGTTCTTGATCACTTCTTCTATGGTGGACTCTAATTGGTGTTGCGGGATCTTAGAAAGTTGACCTCCCGCTCCAGCATCAAGGTTAGCACGTGACATAGGATCAAGACCATCATAGAAGAACCTCATGAGTAGATTTTGATTGAACTCATGGTGAGGGAACGAACGAATCAATTCCCTAAACCGTGCCCAAGCCTCTGCAAGTGTCTCATCACATTCTTGCTCAAAGGAGGAGATCTTCCTCCTAATATCTGCGGTTTTCGACTCTGGGAAATACTTCTTCAAAAAGGCCAATGTAACTTGCTCCCATGTAGTGAGGGAGTTAGCAGGCACGCTCTTGAGCCATGACTTTGCCTTTCCGGAAAGAGAAAACCGGAAGAGATGGATCTTGATATAGTCTGGAGACACATCATTTGTTGTTATCATAGCACAAATCTCCAAAAACCGATCAAGATGATCAAGTGGATCCTCATCCGACCCTCCACTAAATTGCTCTGCTTTCACCATCCGTGTGAACTGAGGGTGAATGCTGAAATTTGTAGTGGTTGTGGGGAGTCGAATTCCACCCTGTAAAACATAGGACCCCGGATTTCCAAAATCCCTGAAAAGCTGTGCATTATCCTCACCCATGGCTAATTCACTTTCACTTGTTGAACTTGAGATTGGTGAAGCTGACGCAGAACACAAGGTCAACCGTTCCAAACCTCCCCAAAGCTTTCGCAAAGTGCGATTGATTTCCAGGTCTAAAGGCAAAATGGGTGAGCCGTGAGCTCTCCTTCTCATGTACCACAACAAAGCTAAGCAGAGGATTAGCGAATAAAAACACAATAAAAAAAATAAAAGAAAAAAATCACTTAAGGAATGCTAAACTCAAGTAAACTTCAATCAATAGCACAATTTCCCCGGCAACGGCGCCATTTTGATAAGAGGTTTTTAGTGTGTCGTTAAGGCACTAAGAACCGCTTAGCAAACAAAACTGATAAACCTAATGAGCGACTACTAAGAACGTAGTAATGGCAAGTCAAGGGTCGAACCACAAGGAAATTGGGATTGACTATAGTCTACTAAGTCCAAAACTACCTAAGTCAAGGGTTTTGGGGGGGTTAAGATTGAATAACATACCAACTAATCAACTAACTAATGAATACCAACTAATAATCGAATAGGAGAATTAATATAATAAGGAAAACACTAGAGTTAGGGCTACTCGTATGAACATGGGCTAGACAATGATAATCGACGCTATAGTGATTCACAACGATGACAATACAAGGTTAAATTTCCCTCTAATTTACTTGAGTCCTCTCTCGAATGGTCCTCAAGAGTAATTGATTAATCAACCAACCAAATCCTCTTTCGAATGGTCTTTGGTCCATTGATTAATAAATTCGATGAGATCGGAAAACCCCTAATTAAAGGATCCCCTTAATTTCTACCCAATCTCTTGGTCTAGAAATCAAGTCGAAATATGAGAATGACAAAAGGGATTAAAGTTCGATTAAGAACAATAGAAAACCTAAGTGCCCTAGCATAAACGTGATCAAGATCTATCCTAGGGTGTCAAAACACCACATTCAATGCATAGAAAAACAATTGAATCATAAAAAACATAGACAATCTACATTAAGCCCTTAATTCATATTTTCGCCCAAACCCTAGATAATGAACTACTCACTAATCATGGATTCTAAGAAATTGAGATTAAATAAATTAAACATGATAAACAAAGCAAAAGAAATAAAGAAAAGAGATTGTAGGAAAATTACTTGAATTGAATAATGGATTCGATCTTCAAAGATGAACAATAGAGAAAACTAGTGTTTAGAGAGAGTTTAGGGCTAAGCAAAATGTAATTAGAGTCTAGAATAATAGATAATAATCGACAAAAAAGGATAAAAAATAAATAAGAGGTTCATTAACTAAGACGGAAAAACGGGGATAAAACCCGAAGTCAGGTCGCCACGGTCGTGGCGCCTTAAAATTGTCTAGGCAGTAGCTAATCTCCAAACGGACTGACTCGATGAAGTCAGGTCACCACGGCCGTGGTGATTTTGCCATGACCGTGGCCCCTGACTTTCATAGGATCAGTTCCAAATCTTCAACAGTCTGTCTTGCTCGCTACATGTCCCCACGACCGTGATGACCTACTCGTCAGCGGACAGCTCAACTTCGAACAATCATATCTCTCTCGTCTCTTATCGGAATTGGGCTCATGACCAGTCATTGGAAAGCTATCGAAACGAGCTAACACCCCCCACTAGAATCACCTTAATCAGATTTATAGATCAGACGTTATGTCTGTTTGAAGTTCAATAGTCCACAACTAGTCTTCCAATGATCATATGGCTTCAAAAACCTGCTAGTTAGCCTGGAAATCATCCAAAAACAACTGAACAGATAATGAAGCGACAATATAACTCAAAGGTGACAAAAACATGCAATGCAATGCTATGCTTAAATGCTCTAAACTACATGCAAGGGCACTAAAAATGACCTACAATTAAGCACAATAAAGTGCTTATCACTACCCAATAAACGGTTGGACCGATTCCTTAATTTTTGGAATTGGAACGGGAACTGATCGGGACCAGTACCTAGTCCTGCAAAACTGATTGTTATTTGGTCTATTTTTCGGTTCCAGTACCGGCTACCCGCTACCCAATTGCATTAAAAACTATACTACCTCCGTTTCTTTTTAATTGCAACAAACTCAAATGGGTGGACTCATAGGCAAAATTTTGGTGTGAGTGTGAAAGGGATGGAGAGAGAAGCGGGGCATGTGATAAAGAGAGAGATAGAAAGAAATGATTTGTAAAAAAGGAAAGAAAAATTTGTTGCAATTAATTTGAGATTTCCATTTTTGGCAATTGTTGCAACTAAAAAGAAACGGAGGAAGTATTTTTTCTTGTTTAGCTAAAAATAAGCATCAAACATAATGTAATTTGACTCTTCCATTAACAAGTTCATCTTGAAAAAACCTTCATGTCTTAAACACACATTACACATGCATTCATCTCACAAAAATTTCTTGTCATGGAACTGGTTGAACCGGGTACCCAGTGGGTACCAGGTCTACAATTTCACTACCCAGAATTGGACCCACTTCCAACTGGTTCCTAATATTTGGACCTAGTCCCAACAGTTCCAATTCCAGTTCCGGAACCATTGGTTCCAACAGGTTCAGGGTCTGGTACCGAGTACCCGACTTTTCTTCTCACCCCTATTGGTGCTTGTGGCTAGAGAAGTTGGTGATGGTGTGGAGCAACATAAGGAGCCGGCGACACCTATGGAGGCTGAGAATTAAGGGGGCAACACTTCTGAGACACTTTCAGGAGAGTCCAACAAGAGACTGAAAAGGGATCGTCTTGCAGTGCGGTTAGCAGCTTTGCTGAGTCATTCAAAGAATACGTAAAAGCAAAAGACCCACAAAACCTACTTCTACAAAGGTATACGGCATTATTTCTAATGTTTTTGGGATTTCTCAACACCAAATCTTGAGGGAAGTCAAGAGATTTCTTAGCGGAACAATTAAAGAGTTTAATATTCTCAAGGTTCTACAAGAAAACAAGAAATTATATTGGATCTTATTGTATTTAGAATAGTTGAGTAGTTTTTTTATCTAATAAAATGATATATTGAACTAGTTGAAACATTAAATTCTGGAATTACAATTCCCTTTGCTTGCCAAATAGTATTAGAATTTGAATTCAGCATTGGACTTCCAGTGGTTCCCAAAAAAAATCAAAATTGTAATTCTGGATATGGAAATTTGAACATTTCCCAAACAATGAATTTGGATTCGAAATGAATAATTTAGAATATCAAATTCGAATTATGTAAGTTATTAATATGCAATTTGTGTTACCAAAAATTGCCTGATGTAATTTGGCATCATATATTCACCTTTTAATTAATCTAATTCGGCATCATATATAAACCTATTAATTAAACCAATTAATTAATAATCTCAAAAGATAGCAAAATTATTTTAGTCAAATCTCAAAGAACGCAATAAAAAATATTTTTTATAAATAAATAATAATTAATATCTCACGGATGAAAGAACGAATAATACAAATAATTATTATGGATTTTCCTACATAATACCCTTGTATTTGTCACTTTTCTATATTATGCCCTACCCTTTTAAATATTCTATTATGTAACCCTCCATCTAAAAAAAAATCCTCAAAATACATTTCTAATCTTTCATTAATAACGAACATTATATTCACGTTATTACTACTTGTTGTGTATATTGAACTGATTTACTTTGGAAAATTTGTCAACAAACCTTAATGGAAAAAAGCACGAGAAAATAGTCCAAGTTGAAATATGCCAATTTTTTCAATGCACGCATATCGAGATGTATAAAAAATATTTAGTTTTGAGAATGATGGTTTTTGGAAAATGGTCTAACCACCATAACAAATACAAAGATCATGATGTCAATGTTCATAACCCCCATCACATTACATATGAAAAAGGTATTTTATTCTAAAAAGGGACTATTTTGACAGAAACAAATTCCGCAAACCAACCTGAATGTAAGAATCACTTGAAACTGCTGAAATGAGTATATATATATGTCAATTTGTAGGGTAGCATCTCGAAATATTTTAAGGGTGTTTTGATCTCTGAAAATGATGTTAATAAAGATAAAACTCACAAGAAAAAAAATCAAAACAAGAACAAAATATGTCAATTTTTTGACATGCATTCCGACATATGAAAAGATGTTTGACTTTGTGACGCTACATTCGAAGAAGCAAACTCCGACAACCTGCCTTAAAGAAAAAGAATCATGAAAAAAATACCCAAACGAGTATAAATATGTAATTTTTTAAAGCAAGCGTGTTAAAACATAAAAAGGTGCTTTACACTTGAAAATTGACTCCACCTATATCATCTCTTAAAAAGTAATTAGATTACAGGTAAAATAGGTACATATCTCTCAATTTTTAACTATCCGATTATTAAACAAGTAATGATAACGTTAACATATGGACATCGTTAATGAAAGATTAGTAATTTCCGTTTTGTGATTTTGCAAATTGAGGGAACATTGTAGTTTTTTATTATTTTGAAGTAGGTCTGTAGAAAAATGACAAATATAGGAGTACTATAGGTAGAAGAGAGAGAGTATGTACCAGTAAAAGTAAGAGAGAAAAAGGACAAGAACAATCCACTGATTGTGAGGAAAAATGATGAGTTGGTGGAGATTTAGTAAAATATGAGATATAAGAATAAGGAAATGAGAAAGTAAAAAACGGTAAAAGTAGTCCTACCATTGCTCATGCCATTAAAAACAAAGAAGAAAAGCAAGCAAGGACCATCTTTTTGACGTAATTCTTTTTTTATTATAATTACAACTTCTTCATATTAATGTAGAGTTTAAGGAGAGTTTGGATGGGGGGTTTCAAGAAAGGTAAAGGAAAGAACCGGTTCTCTTTGTTTTTTTTTTCACCATTTCTCTAATTCCCTTTACCGTCTTTCTTTTATCACAACCGCCAAAGTCCTCTAATTTGAATCCCCCCCTCATCGACTTAGCAATGGGGATAAAGAAAACGCCTATTTACCACCCATCACAACCACCACTTATCCAACCTCCACCAAATTGAACCCCAACCTACCCCAACCACCTCCGACTAACGACAAACCCCATTATTGAAATCACCACAGAACCACACCCCGCACAGCTGACAGGCTAAAGTCGTATCACCTAATAAGAAAAAACCTAAGTCCTCTAACAATGATAGTCAAGGGAATAGGGTCGAATCCACAGAGAGACGGAGTTCTAAGTTAATATTTAGCTAAACAGCTACTTCAGACAAGATCATATAAGAAAAAGTTGAACTACTATATAGACTAAAGAAAGCAATATAAAGAGGAATTTTAGTCTATGAAATAAAGGTCTAGGGAATTAGTTCGGTCCCAATCAAGGGATCAAACGAGCATCAGAACCTAGGTCAAGAATCGATAGATTAGAGCATTGTCAAGCTATGGTTAGGTCTCAACCCCCATAATTCAACATATGCAGCATCTTCACAAACATAATCAGAATTACTGATTTGTACTAGGCCTCTAAAAGTAAGACGGGTCTGTGCAAACAATTATTAACCTCAAACAATCAATGAAACTGCGCGATAACATTAATTACTCAATAAGAACAAATCACACCATAATCAATCTCATCAAACCCTAGAAACTAATAGCAATTCAAATAATCAAGGTATAAACATGGCTTCCCTCACCAAATCCCTAGAAATTAGACTACTCAGACATGATTGAATGAACAATAATAAAATAGAAATAAAACCCTAATCCTAATATCATGAATCAAATCAATAATTAAACTAAGCAATCAATAGTAATTAAAGAGATTAAGAGAGAAGAACAATACTAAATGACGGAAAGCAATAACCTTTATTGAAATCAAATCTGAGGTTCAATCACCCCTTCAACTAATTTAAAGTGTTTAATCTAATAAAACTCTCTAAAGACTAAACTAAAAGCAAAGGAAATAAAGTAGAATAAAAGATGACTCTAAAATAATGAAGTTAGCTATTTATAATAGTCTCTAAAAAACTAATTGAAAACGTAATAAAATAAGATAGATTTTCGGAACCGCGTGCGCGCAATCCGATCGGGCAAAGGGCCACCCGATCGGGTTGGTACAAAAAATCAGCCAAACTTCCTTGTGACAAAGCAGCCACAGCGAACAGGGAAGGAGGTATTTTGGGCCCACCCGATTGGATCGGGCGAACTGTGCCCGATTGGGTCCATACACGGAGCCCAACAGCATGCATCTCCTTTCTTGCGGATCATTTTGCAGCAGCAGCGAAGACTAAATGTGCCTGCCCGATCGGGTTGGAAACTTTACCACCCGATCAATAAATCTTCGCCCGACCGGACCATTTTCTGCCCGAGCAGAGTACGGGAAGCTCCGTTTGACTCTGTGACTCTCAATTCTTCACATTTAGAGGTCTTAGGACCTCCTAAACTATCCATAAAGCTCGTGGCCATTCCTACTTGCCTCGTAACAACTCGTAAAGCCGTGGTTGCTTCCAAATAGCTCAGAAATAAGGAGAAAACTCCCTAAAACATGCAATTCAACGCTAAAACACAAAACCACGACTATATACGATAATTAGTATAAAATAGCTCCGAAGAGCTCAAATGACGCACGGGTTAGCTCATAAATAGGAGAGATATCAATACCCGAGAACCACCATATAGCCCGCCCTTGCCATCGAGTACTCCCACACCATAGTCTGAAACCACACATACCCCCCAAAACTCATTCACCTAGGGATTGTAATGGGGCGGGGCGGATGTTGGCATTCCTATCCCCATCCACGCCTAATAAAACTCATCCGCATCCCCGCCCCATCACCCATGGCGGGGGAAAATCTTATCCCAATCCCCACCCTAACGGGGACACACCAAAAACTATCCCCGCCCCATCACCCGCGTGGATCCCCATACTCTCCTCACCCCCGCTAGACTCGCCCCAACTCCCGTCTCATCCCCGCCCCATCCCCGTCCCAATGCCGGTTTACTTATTTTTTGGGCCTAAAGAAACAAATGGTAAAAACTTTAAAAAACATAAATTACATTAAAAAATAAATTTCTTCAATACACGGGGAAAAAGCGGGGCGGGCGGGGCTGGGGCTGGCCAATCTAACATCCACACACGCCCCATCCCCCACGGTGGGTATCGTTTTCATCTCCATCCCGCCCCATCACCCGCGAAACCTTCCCCCATCCCTGCCTAACTGATTACCTTAGACCACCCCAAATCCCCCCAAAACCTATTCACCACCATCAAAAACCACTAATAACCCTCCATAACCACCCTCGAAAACCACACAAAACCTACCAAAACCACTAATTTTGCCTCTAAATACAATCTACGACCCCTTGAAAACAACCCACGCCCTTGAAAAAAACCTAGCCTTACTGGAAACAATGGATCACCCCCCATACGAACCCAACTACGAGAGAGAAAGAGAACGCTAGATCTTTGCGAGGTGGGGAGTGTTGGTGGCGCGATGATCAAGACGAGAGGCACAACGACGAGGGGAGAGGAGAGAGGATGAAGGAAGGGGAGGGGAGGGGGCATCGCAGAGTGAAAGAGAAAGTGAGGAGAGAAGTGCTAAAGGTGCTACATAATGAGGGGACGGAAAAGAGGTGAAAGAGGGAAAAGTAACCAATCAACCTTTGACATCAAAGAGTTTTTGTTTCCTTTCTCCTCTATTCTTGGTTCCATTTCCTTTTCTCTATAAGAACGAATCACCCCCTTAATTTAACTTTTTTGATTTGTTGAATGCTTATTTTAGTTGCAACATGTTTTTAGTTGTAACAAAATATAGTATGTGACATAATCAATCAATCTTGTTTTAGATTAACGAAATATCAACTTTCTTAAATTTTAACAGTGAAAATGGTCTATTGCCCAAGGTAAAAGTCAGAACATTAGAATTTTTATACTTCCTCCATTTTAATATAAGTGATACAGTTTCTATAATTGGGTGTTTTCAAATAAGTGAAATACTTTATAAAGTTTCTATATGTGGTAAACTTTTTCTTGTAAATTGACATAAATACCCCTACTTAAATTTATAACCACACTTTAACTTCATCTAACAAATATAATTAATCCTTACAAAACCTACCCACCCCATTAATGAGTCCCACCAAAAAAAACTATCATCCCAACCCCCCTCATTGATGATCATAAACTAATTCAACCAACCCTTTAGATTCTAGGGCTTGTTCTTCCATCAGTTTATCGATCTTTCTAATTTCTTCATTTCCTTTCACTCTCTTCACCTTCCCTCCTCCTTCGTTCATCATTCTCTCTCTTCTCTCACTTCATCTCCCTACTCCTAACTCCTCATTTCTCTCTATTCATCCTTCTCCATCTTCGTTTTCCTCTGTTTTACTGTCACTCTTCTCATAAATATAACGGATCTGCACTCTCCTCTCAATAAATGTCGGACGTCCCAGATTTGAAGCCACTTGTTGATGCGCACTTTAGATCTAGGGATGAAGATGAATCTATGTTCATCTATGATGTTATTCAGTCGTTTGAACATGGATCTCCGTGGCCCAAGCGTTTATACGAGAGTGGGGGTGCAGAGATGGTGATGGGTCCCCGTGCATGTCGAGCTTTAGGTAAGGTTTTGGAAGCCCTGAAAAACAATACTCCGGTTGTTTGGAGTGATGAAGAAAGTTTTAGTTCCAATTCTGAGTTTGGCCATTTCAATTTCGTTGAGATTTCAAGTGACTCTGAGGAAGTGATTGTGAAGGAAGAGGAAAAACAGGAAAAGAAGGGAAAACGAAAAGAGGTTGAGATGGTGGTTGAAAGAGAAGAAGATGTGAAGGATGAAGGTTTGATGTGTTTGAGGAAGGGGAGACAGATTTCTAGGGTTCAAAACCCTAGATCTGTGAGGGAGATTGTGTGTGCCCTTCGTGCTCCTGAACTAGAGGATTTCTATGATTATGCAAAGAGGATGCAAAAAAAGGGTATGTATGTTTGCTTTGATTCCTGTGGTAAATTATGTGTTGTACCTTTTACTAGTGGTCCTGCTGTTTCTGTTGGTGGCTCTGCTTCTGGTGGATCTGGTGCTGGTGGATCTCGTGGTGGTGGCACCTCTTCTGGTGGTGGGAGGAAGCCCTACCTCAGATCTTGCTTTGTAGGGATCTTGCATCCTATGCTGTAACTTCCTTTGCTAGAAAGAGAAAGGGAGGTTTGTATCTTCTAGCATTTATTTTTTTTTTAATTTGAGTCCTTTAGCATTTACAAATGGTTGATATTGTTGTTGGATGACCATTGTTAAAATAGTGCTGGTGCTGTTGATATTGATTGATACATTATATTGGATTACTTTAAGAGTCCATGTAATTTGCTTATTGGTTTATGTTGGTTTTAAATTGGAACCCTAATGCTGGTGCTGTTGATATTGGTTGATACATTATGTTGGATTGCTTTATGAGTCCCTGTAAATTTCTTATTGGTTTATGTTGGATTTAAATTGTAACCCTAGTGCTAGTGCTTAATGTTTTCTGTTTACAAGTACTTAGAATAAGTGGTTGATGCCCAATTTGATGAATGATGAATATAGTAAATGAATCATGAATGATTTTGATTAATGTTGGTTGTTTTTATGTAGTCCACAATTGTGAGTCCTAGCTTAGTTGAAAGAATAAAGAGTCCTTTTTAAAAAATGTCACTCAATAATCCAAATGATGAAGGGACTCACAATGAACTCGAAGGAAGTCAAAGAATTGCTCGGCACATTGTGTACCTTGAGGTAACATTGACTTATCTTCATGAGTTACTATACATTCCCTGATGGATTAAAAGGTCAAATGATGTTTGTATGATGCATAATGTGGTTCTTCTTTCTCTGACTCCTAAATCAATACACTGAACCCAGATAAATCAACCAGACTTGATAAACTTACAACACATTTCATCATAATTTAACATAACTTTCAATTGGTAATCATAATTTTTTTGAAACTGCATATACAAACCTAGTTTCAAAACTTTACATGTCATTTGAACTTCAACATTTCCCTAACTATCCCAGGTTTGGTTTCCAGTTTACTAAACCAAAAAAGAAGACTACTTTTAACCCAAAAAAGGTTGCTTACTTACATTTCCTATGTTTTTGTAACTCTGTTTTTTCCTTCCTAAAACATTCAGTTTTCTTCCAAAATGTCTGCCATATTTGCATTTTGTATTATGCCCTTGTAATGCTTCTTCTCCAAAAACTCTTGTCTCTTTCTTTGCATTGAAAATTATGCCTTTCAATATTCAAGAACACCTTCAATATTTGTCATACTTGACTCATTGTCAAAAAAGATCATATCTTCTTCATGAGAAGGTAGATGGTCATTTAAGTATTTACACTTTCATCAATGAGGGATTGATCAACCTCCACAGATTTGGGAAGGAGTCTCAATCTCTCTAATCTTTTCTTTCCTTGATGTGGGCTTTTGTAGTTGTTACCCTCCTTTACTTTCAAAATCTCAACCATCACATATTGTAATTGTAGCCATGTGTACTTCATAATATTTGGATCAAATCTTTTAGAATCATCTTTCACACTTACAATAAGCTCATCAATGTTTTTGGAAAAGTTTGATACATCAAAACTTGTATAGCTCTAAAAAACCCTAAATCTATAACATTAAAATCAGGGGATTAAGGTGGTTGTTGAATGAGTTGGATGTTGAATCCATTTTGTGTTGCTGCTGCTTTGAATTCGTCATCATCAGGTTGTATGTGTGGCCTAGCATTATCTTGCTAAATGAAAATGTCTTTAGACATTCCTTCAGGCCATTTACTCATGATTGAAGGGATGACATGCTAAATTATCATGTATCTGATGACCTTTTGAGTGATTCTTTCATCTACTTTGGTTTCAATTGTGTCTGCTTCTCTGTTTTTGCTTCTCTTCTTAGTTGGTATCCTATCCACAAATGTGAAAATGCCAAATTTCCCATCACGTATGACTTTTCCTTCACCATCAAATATGGGTTCTGAAGTGGCTGTCATGAACATTGCCTTAATCTTAAATCTTTTAGATTGGCAGCACCTATATGGATCATCTTCCCTTGGTAGCAAATAGAACCTTCTAGTTTCAGGACTTAGTTAAAACCATTTTTCATCTATGTGGATTATGTTTTGTAAGCTCATGAAATTGTCTTGTTGTGTTTGGCTTCCTGGTTCAATGTGGGATAACACCCATTTCATCTTAGCCAACTTATGTGCATTAGTTAGACTAGGATGATTGATACTTGTATGACTTCTGAGCCTACCTTTTTTGAGGAGTGTGTAAACTGCTGATGGGGTGATTCTCAATGCCCCTGCAAAGCATCTTACAAATGTCCTCAAATTAAGGGGGACTGACTGCAGGAACTCTTCATTGTATTCAGTTGGTTTTTTTTGCCAACTCTACCCTTTTTTTGGATCCTGACATCAATGACATCACCACTTGCTCTCCTCCACAATATGTCCATTGTGACCCTTGAAACACCATACTTGATTGTTGTTTTGGATATAGCATCATATGGTAATTGGTTATGACCTTCCATTGTTAAAAGCTCATCAATTGCTTGCCTTTTTTCATCGTCTGACAAATTTGGTCTTTTAATTTTCCCCTAACTTGTGCTTCCGTTTCTTGTGTTTCAGGAGGAGATTGAGAGTCCAAGTTAGGCTTCATCTCATTTTGAATCTGTGCATAGTAGGATTCCCAGTAATCTTCATCAATCATGGCATGGAAGAACTCATCAGAAGCATCTCCCATTTTGTAATTAGCTAGAGTTGGTGTTGTTTTAGAATTGATTATTGGGTATTTTAGATTGTTGGGTATTTTTTTGGGTTGATATGGGGTTTTTTTTTACTGTTAAATGGTTGATTTTGCTTGTATTGTTGTTGGAACAACTTTTTTTCTTGCTTCACTCCATGGCTATAATTCACAGTCTTAACAGATGTAAAATTGCTCCTTTTTAATGGAGTTGTAATCCCTTTTACAGGGTAGTATTTGTGACAGATATGGGGGGAAAATGAGAAACAATTGAAATTGAAATTGAATTTGGAGGAAAACTTTTGGCAACAAAATTTTTGGCACAAAAAAATGGCGCCCAAATTGTTGCCCCCCTTTTCAGCTGATTAATTAAAGGTAGTGGGGATGGGGACCACACAAACTAATATCACAATTAAAACCCCTAAACATATTTAGAATATTTTGCCTCAAAATATATTTAAGTGACAATGTATCACTTATATTAAAACAAAGGAAGTATAACAGATTACTTCTACTTCTTTTGGGAGAACAAAAAAGCTAAGGTAAAAAGGGTTTGAAATGGGTCCTATATAATAGGCCAGGGACCAAAGGGAGAATAACAATTTTTCTCCTAAAAGGGATGACATCAAAGTCTATGGAACATAAGAGAATGAGTAACATAAAATACGGGTTCAACAAGATTGAACAAAAGGAATTATGTTTGAGTTCTACATTATGATACAAATTTGCCAAATACACAACTTTAGAAGTGGTGAAGGGAAACAAAATTGCTCCATTGACGTCCAATATGGGTTTGGTCAAGCCTTGTCAAATGCTCCCTCGGTTTTTTTTCAAGTGCAACATTTTATTTTTCACACTTGCTAAGACACATTTTGTACCATTTTTATCTTAGATTATGCATTTGTAAAAATTACGACAACAAGATACTAAAAATATATACATCGAGACGAATCAAACAAGATCCAACAAAACTATATTTTTCTTTATGCATAGATTATAAAAACCGGTCAAATTATAATAAATGAATAGTGTTAAAGTCAATATGTTGCACTTAAAAAGAAACGGAAGAAGTACATCATAAGGCAAGAATTTGACAAGATTGATTTTAGTCTATATTACTAAAACTTCGGATTTCTGGCCCGGCTGGAGTTTGGATGGTTCCATCATGGACAAGTGAATAGCCTCACAGAAGTTGTATGGTCACCAAAAGGTCATTAACCCCGATTAGCAAAGGAGTTCAAGGAGGCGATAACTTCAAGCGCATGCCAGCTCTGATGATAAAGGTGAAGGATTAATCGAGAGCATGACAAAGGAAAGAGAAGAGATAAAGGGCCTAGGCTGAACCCTGCCTATCTAAATGTAACAAACGCAGCCCATCAACACCCCCAGACCCAACCGACTTTCAGTCCTCCAGCCAAAATAAAGACCAAGACAACTTGGTTGTTTGTTTTTCTTTTTCGTTTCTGGGGGTGGAGATGAACAAGTGTTCCCTGCTTCTCTCATTGTAACGGCACACACGGCAGAGAAAATCCAACATCAGTTCTTCCTATTAATTGTAAACTTGAACACTTTACAAAAGTATTTCCTACGAGTTACACATATCAACCAATTTACTTCAAAGCTCTGTGTTCACAAGTTACCCTTAGGGGAAAATATTGATAATGTTCAACAAGTTTTGAAATAGCTTTCTCAATTTACAAAGAAGTTGTGAATCTAACAAGTCACCTTCTTCTCTAAAACTCGAAGAAAAGTCAGGAACTGAGCATCTATACAACACCACACTATGGCCTTAATTATCCATTTTCCTGCAAAAATATTTTTTCTTCGTTTTTCTAGTTGAGTCAATTGCAATCAACTAAAAATATTGAATTTTCTGTTAGGAGGGATAGGAACCTGCGTCTTTCCCATAATAATCCTACAACTCAGTCTTTGAGCTACCTGTCAAAGTTACAAGGACATGGTTTCAGCTGTAAGTTTCATACCAGAAAGGAAAATTATGGTAGTGCACAAATGTTGATAAAATATTCAATCTGTCCTACCATTTGGTCCAAGGCCAGCAGCAGCTGAGTTAGAGTCAAAACCCATATGAAGAAGACTTTGCAAGTCACTATCCCATACAGCCTGTATGAGCCAGGAAAATAACTCTGTTGCAATACTTTTTTTACACTTAACAAAAATTAAGTTACTTTGTCAAGCGACTTCAGGTTTACCTGAGACATGTGATGATATTGTGAAGCCGAATTTGGCATAGTAGTCAAATTCTGATGAATTCCCTGAGAATAAGCATGGGAGGATGCCATTACTTGGTCGAATCCAAGAACAGGTGGACCGTTACCTCGTGAATGCAGAATCTAACCAAGAAAACACAATTAGGTCAATCTCACCAGCAATGCTTAAAAAGTGGCAGAAGTGAGATAAAGATCATTTAAATTTCAAGGGATCTGTGCTTACGTCTTTGGAAAGGAGTCGCTCAATATCAAAGTTTAGCTCAGGATTCACAGTGGCAAGTTTCATTGATAGAAACTGCAACAGGAAAGAAAGAAGATGTTTGGTTAGCTTTGAAAATCCCATAGCAATAGGTCCCAAACCAAAATTAGCATGTGCTATAAGAAACGAGTGCAAATACAGCAAATGTATGTCTAGAGATACATTACATGCATACACCAGTTTTCTTCAGTAAAAGTACCGATACATGATTTGTCTGTCTGTGTGATAGAGCTATGTATCTGAGCGTCCAACTCAACAGAGCTCAAAATTCAGAACACAAGGATATTGCCCTAGGTCTGGACAAGGGTTCAGGGCCATGGCATTCAAATTCTAGACTAACAAAGAACTTTTGTCAAGAATACTAAAACGCAAAAACTGATCTATCAGTCACGAAGGGGTCCAATATGAAAGCTCAATTCCGTAAATGCGTTTAGATCTACGAATAAAAATAAAATCACTCTAGTTCATACATTGCTCCTGAGTACCATATTAGACTAAACCAAGCAGGTTGAAAACATTCTCCTAGCAGGCCTCTCTTCCTTACCATCTCTCTCGTCTTGCTTTAATAGAGGCATGATGTGTCCAATTGTAAGGTCAAGTTACTGTATGATAGGTTTTGGCATCAAAATCCAACTTGGCGTAACATAGAATACATGAGCTATCTGCTTACAGGTTCATTCAGAATGGAGCTTAAATTACGTGAGCAAAATGTAAAAGGGTATAAAGATCCATATCTGAATTAATAGATAAGATAAAGCATTTAAGCTGAACATTCCTACTCCAGCATGCATTTGATACATGGTTTTTCCGCACAGAAACATTCCACACTAGTTTCATATGGTGGAGATTTTTCAAAGCAACTGCATCAATGCAACAAAGCGTGATTCAAAACAGCTTACTCACCTCCACCTGCTGCTGGAGTGATTGCACATAGTTGATTATCTCATCAAGCATCACAGCTTTCCCAGTAATCTTCAGATAACGAAGCAAATCATGATCACATTGGTTTGCACTAACAGTTAGTTTTACTGCAACTAAACGGTAAAAAGAGGAGTTTGGTCACCTTATTACACCCAGGAACAAGTTCTTGAAGAAGTCTCATTCTCTCACTGATCTTCTCTCTCCTCACCTAACCAGTGGATATGCCAGGTTTAGTATGTATCTAATTATGGTTTGATACCACAAGCTAAGGTGTTTAAACAGATTACCCTTTCTGCAAGACTGTGACTATTAGTAGCCTGACCGCGTCTAGCCCTTACATGAATGTAATTTTGTTTAGAACCCTCTTCGCCTTGAGAATTATCTTTCAGTTGTTTTCCTGCTTGCTTACTGGATGAATTCTGCTCATTTTTCTTCTTGTCATCTTGTTCTTTGTGGCCTGAGCCTTCACTTAAATAATCTTTCTGCAGGTCACCTTCAGCATCCTATCATGCACAAAATCCGGCAAGTCAGCAAGTGCACTCAAGGACTTAACTATCTCAATAATCCAGAAATCATAAAATCGGATTGTTGATTAGCATGTACATTAGAAGATCAAGCAGGACTGCATCACAATAAGTAAGCAATCTATTATACGTCTTTTACAACAACCAATCAGCAACAATAATTTAACAGAGTGTCAATCACAAGTTCACAAACCAAAATCAATCACATTTCAAAACACAAATTATAGGAGGGACATAATAAGATAACAAACCACCTCATCTGTGGGTGAGGAGGTGACAGAGTCTCTCTTCCTCTTGCCAATTGGTGATACTCCAACAGCTCTTCCATCTGCAGTTTGGCAGCCTCTCTCAGCTTGTGCAACATTCGTCGATGGCTTGTCCTCTAAACCACTTTTATTAGAGCCATAAGTTTGAGGAAAGAGAGAAATAGGATTCTGTGAACAGCCAGAAAGGGGAAAGGGACTAGAAATTTCAGGGAAGTTCCTGGTCCCGAACATTGGAAGCTTAGGCAACATTTGAGCAAGGTTTGGATCGGATGGGTAATGAACAAGGTGTGAGCTGCTAATACCCTGGGATTCCATCAAAATAGGGTAGGAAGAAGATTTAGTCAATTCAGCATGAGAAACCACTGAGGAAGTGTTGCCAAAATTTGCAGTTTGGCTAATTGAAACCATGGGATCCCAACCATGGGAACCATAAACTGAAGTTAAAGCCATAGATCTCGTGTTCATAATATCATCACTGTGTTGGAAACCCATTTGACGACTCCCATCATCACCCATTTTCTACAAAACAAATAACAGACCAAGAATCTAAGTTCATTCCTTTCTAGATATAGGAGTAAATATACATATGTAAAAAAAAAACATTAAACACAGTAGAGAGAAAAGAAAAAAATTATATAATTGTACTGGTATATGGGATGATAAATTAAGTAAAGGAGGTACAGAAGGTAAAGCCAAAGTGGAGTTTGACCCAAAAAAAGAACAGCAGGTGATATCTTGTTGGACTGAACAAGGAACAAATAACCTTTGCAGCTTTAGGTAGACACTGACTAGAGAAGAGCTAAAGCAAAAGGAAGCCTCTGATTCTGAATGCAGCATCCAATGTATGAGAATTGCATAATAATGTACATACAAATACAATACAAATACAATGCAAGAAATTACCCATAAGGCATTAGGCATTAGGCATTAGGCATAAAGGGCAGTACCCTAGGAATTAGTAGGAATTAGGATCAAATAACCGACAGGAAAGTGATAAATTTTAGAGAGCATAAAGTTAGCAAAGAGAGAAGAAAGGAATAGGTACAACTAACTACAAGGTAAGTAACAGCTCACCAGAATTGCATAAAGAAAGCAGATTCCCTTTTGATTTCTTCTTCTGCCTTTTGTTCTTAAGCGTGGGTGTGTTGGGTTGGGTTGGGTTGGGTGGTAACTTTTGATTTCTCTTACAGTTTGTTAAATAATACTCCTAACTCCAATTCTATAATACCCAAAAAATTGATCTGGGGTTACTTAAAACTGAAGGATCAAGAGAAGAGAACTCTTTAAACCAAAGCCAAAACCAAAATGACAGTTGGATTCGAAATGGGTATCAACCCATCAATAATTCCCCCAAAAACAACGAGACATTGATTTCAACAAACATCAAATCACAAAATACCCAAATAAGAAAGATAATAGACAGGCTGTGAAGTGTGATTATTATTCTGAGATGGTTGTACTAAAGAAGATCAATTAGAGCATCAAATTCCCCCTTTAAATGTTGAATTTCACCTAAAGTTGCTACAGAATCACACAATTTTTTTTTAGTGTTGGGTATGAACCCAGAAAGCATCAAACTGATTTTAGTTGAATTTAGAATGAAATATGAAAAAACAACTGAGATGGGCAATTAGAAACAAGGGAAAATGGATGGATCAGGATTCAGGAGCAACAAAAATGGAATAATATGGTAAGCAGTAAATAGTAAATATTTCAGAAGCTGGGGGGAAAGGGAAGAGACTCAGACTCAGACTCAGACTCAGACTCAGACTCAAAGAGTGTGCAATGATTATTAGTGAGGAGAGAGAAAAAAGGAGGGAGGAAAGAGAAAGAGAGAAAGAGAGAGAGATTGGTCACCTGCTCAAGCAAATGGTGACATGCATTAATGCAGTCTAACTACTGCCCAACTGCTCCTTGTTTGGTAAAATCATTTCCTAAGAACTTCAATCCCCTTTTTTTCTCCCTTTACCTCCTGTAATGCTCTTCTTAACTTTTATTTTTAAACATAATTAATTATTTATATATATGCACTGATTGGCCTACTAGTTTATTAAAAAGAACAACATCTAGTATTTGAGAGGTGCTTCTCTTGAAGCCCAAGCTTGCTGTTGCTGTGGTAGTAATATTTTTCTTTCCTTTTTACTGACACAATGCCAACTATTCTAAACCAGCCTTCTCCTTGCTGTTTCACACTCATTTTTCTCAGTGCCAAGTGCCAACTAACCCCACTCTCCTTCTTTTCTGTTCTTTTGAGAAAAACTAACTCATTATTGTGTAACTAAGCTTCATGGCCCTATATGATCATCTTCCTCATCTTTTCTCCATTGTTTTAATTCAGTAATTATTACCTCTGTTTTACAATAGATATATTATCGTGTACTATTCATAGTTTAAATTTTGATTAACTTTAATGATTTGTATTTTAGGAAAATATGATCAAGTGAGATATTATTAGATTCTTTTAAATGTGTATTTTTTAATATTTATTTTTTTATAATTTTTACTTATTAATAATTAAAGATATTAATGTTTAAAATAATATATTGACAAGCATAAAAAGTACAAATGATGCGTCTATTGTGAAATGGGTGAAGTACTTTGAAATTTTTTTGGTGCTCCTAGGAGCATGGAGCACCGTGCTCCTGCCTACGTGGCAGTGGGTTAATATAAAAGCCCTAAAATCCAAAAAATTTGCTGCTTTATTTTGTTACTTGCCACTGCCGTCTCTCTCTCCTCTCTCTCTCTCCTCTCTTTCTCTTCTCTCTCTAATTTCAGCCGTTGTTAGAGCCGAAGCTGAAAAAATTCGTGATTTTCTAATGGATCTTGTAGAGAGAGAAGTTTCCAACCCTGAAGGAGTTCAATTTTTAGGTATTTTTCACAATTTCATAATCGATTTTGTTTAGGGTTTTAGGTATTGTTCATATTTGCTGTTGTTGTTGAATTTTGCTGATTAATTATTAAATTTCGATCCTATTTTGTATTTTGATTCTAGTTTCAGCTATGCAAGATGCTACAATTGAAGTTGGAGAGCAGAATTCAGCTAATTGTAGTGGTTTAGGATCGAAATCGACAGGTATTTTTTGCTTTAATTTGTTTTCAATTATGATTTCGATCTAAATTTCGATTAATATTTGATTGTTGATTTTGAAATTTGTTGATTATTTGTGTTTATATAATTATGTCTGCATTACTGATGTTCGAATTTTTATTTTAGTTCAGATGTTCTATGAATTTATGCATAATGTTCTATTAATTTTTTAAAGATCTCAATGATGCTCTTTGTATATGTATTGTAGTTTCAGCTATGCAACATGTTTTTGAACATGATGATCTTTGTATTATTATTTGATGTTCTTCCAATCTCAATGTGCTGTTGATATTTGTTTATGAACTTATGGATTTTGTTATGCTTAATGATTTTTTCTTGTTTTGTCACATTACACTGACTCATTTTTTTTGTTCTGCCATGTTATTCATATTGTTCAGTTAAGTTATTCATCATGTTCTTTCAATTCCGTGATTATGTTTTGTCAAGCGTTTTATTTTTGTTCTGCCAAGTTATTGATTTTGTTCTTTACATATTCTGTTTGCAGTGACTGTGTATAAGAAGGCTGAGTTATCTGTGTTGGTTAATGTGGTGTACATGAGTCAGTTAGAAGCTTATGATGCTTATAATAAGTATGCTTTTAGCCATGGTTTTGATGTTCGTGTTGGTAAGGTTAGGAGGAGAGTTGGTAATTCCATTTGTAGTAGAGAGTATGTTTGTTCATCTGAAGGTTTTAAGAATGATTTGTTGGCAAGTAAGAATACATACAATAAGTATGATTATAGGTGTGGATGTAAGGCTATGATTCACTGTCATGTGGATCGTGAAGGTAGACATACGGTTGGTTTTCATGAGATGTGTCATAGTCATGACATGGTTGCGTTGGATCAAAGACATCTAATTAGATCCCATCGGAAAGTTGGTCGTGAGCAATTGAATAGTATTAAAGAGTTGAAGAGTGGAGGAGTTGGCGTGTCTGATTGTATTAGAGTATTGAGTAAAGAAGTTGGTGGTTCTCCTAATTGAGGATTTATGAAACTTGATGTGTATAATGCTCTTGCTCGAGATAAGGCGGCTTCCTTTGATGGTTGTGACACACGAAATTTGCTCAACATGTTTTCACAAAGACAAGTTGAGCAAAGTGATTTTTACTATGATATGGAGCTTGATAGTGGAGGGCATTTGGTGAGTTTTTTTCCGAGATAGTTGCGTCGGGACTTTGAGGTTTTTGGAGATTCGTTGGGGTTTGATACGACCTACCGTACTAATAAATACGGTATGATTTGTGGACCATTTGTTGGCATAAACAACCATGCCAATAATGTGATGTTTGGTATGGGGTTTTCATTGAATGAAAGAATTGAGTCCTTTGTATGGTTGTTTAAGACCTTTACGAAGTCTATGGGAGGGTTGGAATCAAAATGTATTATGACTGATCAGTGTGCTTCTATGGCGGCGGCAATTGCAATTGTTTGGCCTAATATTTGTCATTGTCTTTGCACTTGGCACATTACTGAGAACTCTAAAAAGAACATTCCGTCTTTGAGATTGAAGGATGGGTTTCAAAAGGGTTTCAGCTATTCCCTAAAGTATACTGATACTATAGCTGAGTTCGAACATTATTGGTCCAGGTAAATTCCTTTCTCTATTTTTAAATGATTTGCTAAATTACATTAGATGGTCTTTATATTTGTTCTTCATGTTCTTTCTGTTTGTTGCCTATGTGTCTGTGCCCTTCATTATGTTCTGTAAACTGTATTCAACTTAATTCTGTTTGTTACTATATTAGAAGAACATTTTTTTTGTTTCACCAGAACATTTAGTTTTAAGATGCATCTCATGTTGTTCTTGTTAAAAGAACTTAATGTCATTGGTATATATCAGTAAAAATCCTTATTTTTCATCCTTTATATTTTGTTATGTTTTGATGTTCTTTGAATGTCATGTCTGATGTTCTGTCTGTTTTGAATTGTTGTTGCTGTCTGCAGTTTAGTTCTTTTGTCAGAGGTTAATGTTCTAGCATTGCACAATTTATGTTCTTTTCTTTCATATATTATGTTCTGTTAATTAAGATATATGTTCTGTGGTTTTGTGTATAGGTTGCTAGTAGTGTACAAGTGTGCTGATAATAAATGGTTGAACATGATTTATGAATTGAGGCACAAATGGTGTGCAGCATATTCCAAAGGTGTTTCTCGGGTGGTGTGATATCATCCCAGCGTAGTGAGACTACTAATAAGAGTATTTCACATAGGCTTAATAAAACTAGTGGGTTATCTGATTTTTATTGTAGTTTTGTTGATGTTATTGGTGAATGGAGGAGTTGGGGAAACAAGTGTGATTTTAGATCTTCTCATGGCAAACGATATTTGGCTTTTAAGAGAGTGAAGTTGCTTATGCATGCTAGGAAGGTGTATATAAATACTATAGCTTGTTTACTTGAGGAGGAATTTATTACCGGTACTTCATGTGATCATGAGTTATTGGAAGATACCAGCTTGTTGAAGCATTACAGAGTATGGAGAACATATTTTGGTTTAATAAAACACCAAGTTTGGTTTTATGAGGATGAGAAAAGAATAGAATGCACATGTAAGATGATTACCGATATGGGTATTCTTTGTTCTCATTCTCTAAGGGCGTTTCATTTAAATTGTGTCAATGAGATTCCCGAGAGATATATTCTTTCAAGATGGAGGAAAGATGCTTTGGGTAGGCGGATGAGTGCTAGTAGTAGTATTTCAGTTGGTTCTAGTATATGTACAAAGACGGTTTGGAGAAGTCAGATGTCTACTGATTTTATCCGTTTGATTCATGCTTGCCAAGGTGATGTTGTTGCTAGGAGCCTTGTGGATGTTGCTTATGCTGATTTGAAAAGGAAAGTGGAAAAGTACATAGGTAGTGTTGATAGTTACAAACTTCCAACTGAGGTAGACAAGCCCTCATATGTTTCCAAAGAATCTTTGTTGAATGTGAAAGATCCTGTGTCTAAGAGGGCAAAAGGGATAGCAACTTACGACCCAAGTCTATTATTGAGAAGAAAGAAAATAAAGTGAAGGGATGGAAGAAGAAAAAAGAGGCAGCTAACACTCTAATGAAGAGTCAAGCTCAAGCCTCATTGCAGGTATAATATTTGACACTTTGAAAGAACATTAGGTTTGTTAGGAAAGAACATATTAGATTTAAATCAAGAACAGTTTTGTTTGTTGGACAGAACATTAGTATAATTTTTAAGTAACATGATCAGTTTATAAAAGTATGCCATCACTTTAATAAAAGAACATTTATAATTTTCAGAAAAAACATTATTAGAATTTAAAAAGATGTTTTCATTTATTCATTAGTGTTGTTTTTGGAGCATTTACTTTGTTACGTGCTATACATTTTGACATTATTAGAACAATAAGTTTTTGTATCATAGAACATGCTTCGTTTTTATGAAGAATATTTTCAAGGATTGTAAAGAATATGATGACTGTAATGAAAGAACATTTGTTGTTTTAGTTTAATGGTTTTTTACTGTTATTTTTTTGTTGCAGCTACATGATGATTTACCGATTGGAGGAAGTTTTGTTCATCCAAAGGATAGCGATGCAGCCTTAGATGTTTGCGTTTCTGATGATTATTTTGGAGTTTCAATTTTGTGTAATGATTGAGTCACATTTTTATCATAGTGTAGTAGAAACATTGAAATTCTACTGAAATATGTATCTCATTCTTTTTGGTATTTGTAAGAAATTCTTTTATTCAATGTTTGAGATGTTGATATATACATCTTTCTTTTTGCACCCCAATTTTTTGTAAAAGAACAATTTCTACAACTTATAAGAACCCACAATAATCTTATAAATATAATACTACTTCCGTTCCAAATGTATTGCAACTTTTACCTTATTTGCCAATTTCATATTAATTGCAACCCTTTCTATTTTAATCACCAAAAGATCACATGTGCAACCTTTCTCTCTTCATTACTTATTATCACATGATGTAAGTGGGCAAGATGACCCACTTTTTTGCTTTTATTAATAAATGTGACAACCCCCTATGTTGCAATACACTTGGAACAGAGGTAGTATCATTTAAAAAATTCATATTGTTTAAAAGACTGAAATGACATATTAGAACATTCATTTTTCTTTAGCAGATCATATTATTGTAAAAAAAAGAACATGATACTATATTGACAAATTCCATAACATAGTACTTATGTAGAAAGAACATTCAACTATGTTAAACGAACATATAAATTGTTTTACAGAACATATTTCTGTACCAATAATAGCATATTCTCAACAACTAAAAAAATCTATTACGTATATTATGTAATTGAAATATGTTTCTAGTAAAGCTAATGCGTAAATGAAAATGAAATATGTAGACTCCTATTACATTCATTCTCCTCCTTTTGTGATTTCATTTTGTGTGTTCCAATGTTGCATAATGTCGTGCCTTTTGCAAGAGCTCGGCTCCACTTTTTGTTCGTTTCATGCAATGATATCTCAGCATAATATTGAACGCGCATCCTTTTGATCTCATCATCCTTCATCATAGAAAACAATATATATTAGATTTCGGTATGTAAAATTAAAAAAACAAGTATAAATTTCTTTTGAGAAGATTCATAGAAAGTTACATCATTAAGTTGACATTTCCACTTTGTTGGATCTTGTCCAATGTATTCCTCCATGAGCCATCCTGTATATTGCACAATCCAATTGTCATTTGGAGTTTGCCACTTTAAGCTAAGTACGTCTAATGTGCATTCGATGTCTTGGGCTCTCTTGTTCTTTCTAGATTTCAGTATTTTAGTCAATGCTGCCTCTGCATGTGAAACAAAGTTTAGTGTACTCTTTCCTTTGATGTCTTCCTCTATAAATAGAAATTGTTATTTTAAAATTGAACATACCATCAGTATAGGTTGTCTTGAAAAACCGTAACTTTTGGAGTTGTTGCAATAGCTTTGTTTGGTATGACATTCTAATTTTTGTCTTGGGTTGAAGACCAGAAGGTAGTAATGAGATGGATTGGGCATTGGAAGGAATATCTGTTTTTAACAATAGGAAGGACAATTATGATCAGTTATAACTATTAAAAGAACATATATCACTAAACCGAAGAACATATTGGAATATTTAAGAGAGCATGTTTTCATATTTTGGAGACTATTTCGTATTCTGAAAAACTAATTGTATGATGTATAGAACATTAGTTAATAACAAGCAGAACATAATTTAAAGT
The DNA here is from genome assembly GCA_947645195.1 of Patellifolia procumbens. NCBI lineage: Eukaryota > Viridiplantae > Streptophyta > Magnoliopsida > Caryophyllales > Amaranthaceae > Patellifolia > Patellifolia procumbens. The sequence goes on along the minus strand of CANSGD010001238.1, from coordinate 3,280 downwards.
AGCTTATTTTGATAATTTGAAGAACACATCTTACCACTTAAAGCAATTGAAGGACATTTCTTAATTTTAGTTTTTGAAGAAAAATCAAAGTAGTTTTCAAAGAACATTTTAAATTTTATGGGCATCAAAGTAGTGTTGAAGGAACATTTTGAATTGAATAGCAGAACATTGATACAACAGAATATATTTTCTTTTTAACTTACCAGTCATAATTATTCCATTTTCACATTTCTCTGTCCATTACTTTTGCAATGTTTTTCCTTTTTCATCAACACTGTTTGTCTCAGATTCATATTCTTCAGTAGTCTGCAACTGCAAAGTACAAAATTAAGTGTTAGCACTATTTTAAGTTTACATGTAATAAAAAGTATTTGACATGTAGAGTAAGAAGTCTTACATATGGTAATGTGGAGAAGAAAATCAATTTGGTGAAAGGAGCTTGTCCCTCTTTGTGTTTGTAAAGTTTTGAATTATTGACTACACATCAATAACATTGTTTTGTGTTATGCCGTTGTCATCTAATCCCATAATTTCCTCCTCTAGTTAGGATTCGGCCTTCTCCATTGTAAAAAATCTCACTGTTTTCAATGATTCGGGCTACGGTTTAGTTACAAGGTAATGTAAAAGAACATTAACATGAATAAAGTTAAGTTACACTTACCATCCTTTAATTTTGTGTTGAATGCATAATCTGCGAGTGCCCCCGTATCTGCTTCTAAGTCTTTGAACAAGTCATGGTACTTTGACAAAAATGGTGACTTGAAAGCATTTGGTAGGTTCTTTTGGAATTCGCACAACTCTTTCTTTCCTTTTGTATTGTTCTGCTGTTTTTAAGGTGTAGCTGCAAATTTCAATATTGATTCATTAACCACAATCAAATGGAGTTCATTAATGTAAAAATAAGAGGTTATACTTACATTTCAGCTTGTTGTGATGGCATGCTCACAATCTTTTTTGTGTTCCTCTATAACAATGTCCCGTAATATTCCAAGATTTTCGATGTCAACAGCACTGGAAAATAGTAATTTAACATGAATATGTTAGAACATAAGGTTGGTTTAAATGAATAAATTGGCATAACATATTATAGTAATCTGTTTCTGTATGTTAATCTATGAAAATATTTAAAAGAACATATTGTATGTTTCCAGAGAACATTTAGTGTTATCCTGAAGATCATATTGTTCTATTTTAAAGAACATATTTTCAGTAGTACATCAGGAAAAATCCTTACTTTTCATCCTCCATATTGGCCTCTTTATGTTCAGTTTGTTCCTGTTGATTCTTGAAGCCAACTCAAGTCGCATCATTCCAATCTTTGTAGTGGCACTGATATCGACATATATTTTAAATATACAATTTCTAAAAACATTGAATCACTAGTAAATAGAATATATCATTGAGATTAAAATTAGTTTATGGTGACAACATAGTTGATGACAAAATATTTAGTACATTCTATAAAAAGATCATTTTCTTGTTTCCTAACATAATTTTTGTGTAATTTTTACCCAAAATTTTCTTGAGTAGTCTTGTCCTTTCCATCTTGAGACTCCAAGGTAGATGTGCTATGTTGCTTATAAGGAGTTTTCTCCTTCTTCATTAAATGGATGACTTGTCTCTACGGCAGAACGATTGACATCTCTTTGGTCATTCAAATCACCATCTTTGTTCTCATCATCGTCGTTATGGTGCTCTTGTCCAAAAGCACTAGTCTTGCAGCTCACCTTTGGTATCTCTTCAATGTTTTTCTAGTATTTGGATTCTTCATTGCTGTTAAAAACAAAGTTACAGATTTAAGAGAACATAATTTTAATTTCACAAAACATTGTGTAAAAATTTCAAGAACATTATACTCCGTCAGTGTCTTGTTCTATTAGGAACTTCATGAACTGTTTCTTTTGTTTCATGAACTATTTCCTTTGTTGCATCATCCGTGTTTTAATCCTTGTGTGGTGGATCCTCCTGACTGTAAAAATTGTAAATTGTGTTAAAGATTTGTTTTCCTGCAAGAACACTAAGCATAATTTCAAAGAACAGAATTTAAGAGTACTAAAGCAGAATCCAATACACCATTAAAGAAAAAATTACTTACTCCAAATCCATCTGCATAGTTTCATCTTCAATCTGTTGTGTAGTGTTTGACCCAATATGATTAAGCCAAGTGCACTTGTAATGTCAACTTTATTAAATAAATGATAAAGAAAACTGATAATAATTACATAGAACATAAATAATATGCGAAAGGTATCATAATGCATAATGAAAGAACATTGTGCATAATCGCAAAAGAACATCTTACCCTTCAGTTTCTAGTTTGTCAGCAGGAGTTTTATGAACTTTCTTTTTTCTCATCCATTTTTTCAACCTTGTCTGGATCTTCATGACTGTAATTTCCATAAAAATAAAAGTGAAACATGATCATGTATCAAAGTAGATCATTATGTATAATTATAAAGAACATAATCATACCCATTTTTCTTTAAAAGAAGATATTGTTTCATTTTATAAAACACATGATTTATGATGTGATGATATGGAAAAAACTTACTCCAAATCCATCTGCATTGTTTTAGTAACAATATTATCTTCTCCAATCTCAGCAATAGGATGCAGTCTATAGATTAGAATTGAAAGAATATTTAGTACTGTTCTTATAGAACATTGTTTTCAATTTGAAAGATCATTGTACATAATCTCAAAGAATATCTTACCCTTCAGTTTCTTGTTTCTCAAAAGAGTAGTTTTTTGAATTGTGTCTTCTTTTTTCTCATCTATTTTTTCAACCTTCTCTGGATCTTTCTCATGATTGTAATTTCAATAAAAATAAAAGTGAGAGATGATCATGTATCAAAGTAGATCATTATGTATAATCATAAAGAACATAATCATACCCATTCTCTTTTAGAAGAACATATTGTTTGATTTTATGAAACAATATTAACTAGTTATCTTTCACTATTGAAGGAAAAACTTACTCCAAATCCATCTGCATTGTTTCAGTAACAATCTTCTCCTCTCCAATCTCAACAGTGTGATGCACTCTATAAATTAGAATGTAAAAGAACATTGGTATTGATCTTATAGAACATTTTTTTCCATTTTTAAAAGAATATAGTGCAGTATAGAAGAATATCTTACTCTGTGTGTCCTTCTTCTCAGTTTAAGTATTCTCAGTCATTTCTTTCCCTTCATCAACCAGTTTTTCATTTTCTTGTCTACTACACAAGAATATATCAAAGAAACACATTATGAAATTTAACGTAACAAATTTCTAAAG
>CANSGD010001237.1:0-107461 GCA_947645195.1 Patellifolia procumbens | reverse complement strand
AATTAAGCACATCAAATTATTTGAAAGGTGTTCATACATCACAAAATCTCGTAAGAGAGTATGATAGTTTTAACCTTTGATTTGAAATGAGTTTGATCCAAGGGCTTCATATGCTTTACATATACCTAATACCTATAAAAGGAATAAAAAACAATAGCTAATTAAGCACATCAAATGATTTGAAAGGTGTTCATATACACAAAAAATTTCGTAAGAGACTATGATAGTTTTAACCTTTGATTTGAAATGAGTTTGATCCAAGGGCTTCATATGCTTTACATATACCTAATACCTATAAAAGGAATCAAAAACAATAGCTAATTAAGCACATCAAATGATTTGAAAGGTGTTCAAACACAAAAAATCTCGTAAGAGACTATGATAGTTTTAACCTTTGATTTGAAATGAGTTTGATCCAAGGGCTTCATATGCTTTAAATATACCTAATACCTATAAATGGAGTCAAAAACAATAGGTAATTAAGCACATTAAGTGATTTGAAAGGTGTTCATACACCAAAAAATCTTGTAAGAGACTATGATAGTTTTAACCTTTGATTTGAAATGAGTTTGATCCAAGGGCTTCATATGCTTTAAATATACCTAATACCTATAAATGGAGTCAAAAACAATAGGTAATTAAGCACATCAAATGATTTGAAAGGTGTTCATACACCACAAAATCTTGTAAGAGACTATGATAGTTTTAACCTTTGATTTGAAATGAGTTTGATCCAAGGGCTTCATATGATTTACATATAAGTAATACCTATGAATGGAATAAAAAACAATAGGTAATTAAGCACATCAAATGATTTGAAATGTGTTCATACATCACAAAATCTCGTAAGTGACTATGATAGTTTTAACCTTTGATTTGAAATGAGTTTGTTCACAGGGCTTCATATGCTTTACATATACCTAATACCTATAAAATGAATAAAAAACAATAGCCAATTAAGCACATCAAATGATTTCAAAGGTGTTCATACACCACAAAATCTCGTAAGAGATTATGATAGATTTAACCTTTGATTTGAAATGTGTTTGATCCAAGGGCTTCATATGCTATACATATACCTAATACCTAAGAAAGGAATCAAAAACAATAGGTAATTAAGCACATCAAATGATTTGAAAGGTGTTCATACGTCACAAAATCTCATAAGAGACTATGATAGTTTTAACCTTTGATTTGAAATGAGTTTGATCCAAGGTCTTCATATGCTTTAAATATACCTAATACATGCAAAAGGAGTCAATAACAGTAGGTAATTAAGCACATTAAGTTATTTGAAAGGTGTTCATACACCAAAAAATCTTGTAAGAGACTATGATAGTTTTAACCTTTGATTTGAAATGAGTTTGATCCAAGGGCTTCATATGATTTACATATAAGTAATACCGATGAATGGAACAAAAAACAATAGGTAATTAAGCACATCAAATGATTTGACAGGTGTTCATACATCACAAAATCTCGTAAGTGACTATGATAATTTTAACCTTTGATTTCTAATGATTTTAATCCAAGGGCTTCATATGCTTTACATATACCTAATACCTATAAAAGGAATAAAAAACAATAGCCAATTAAGCACATCAAATGATTTGAAAGGTGTTCATACACCACAAAATCTCGTAAGAGACTATGATAGTTTTAACCTTTGATTTGAAATGAGTTTGATCCAAGGGCTTCATATGCTATACATATACCTAATACCTATGAAAGGAATCAAAGACAATAGGTAATTAAGAACATCAAATGATTTGAAAGGTGTTCATACATCACAAAATCTCGAAAGAGACTATGATAGTTTTAACCTTTCATTTGATATGAGTGTGATCCAAGGTCTTCATATGCTTTAAATATACCTAATACCTGTAAAAGGAGTCAAAAACAATAGGTAATTAAGCACATTAAGTGATTTGAAAGGTGTTCATACACCAAAAAATCTTGTAAGAGACTATGATAGTTTTAACCTTTGATTTGAAATGAGTTTAATCCAAGGGCTTCATATGCTTTACATATACCTAATACCTATGAAAGGAATAAAAAACAATAGGGAATTAAGCACAACAAATGATTTGAAAGGTGTTCATACATCACAAAATCTCGTAAGAGAGTATTATAGTTTTAACCTTTGATTTGAAATGAGTTTGATCAAAGGGCTTCATATGCTTTACATATACCTAATACCTATAAAAGGAATAAAAAACAATAGCCAATTAAGCACATCAAATGATTTAAAACGTGTTCATATACCACAAAATTTCGTAAGAAACTATGATAGTTTTAACCTTTGATTTGAAATGAGTTTGATCCAAGGGCTTCATATGCTTTACATATACCTAATACCTATAAAAATTAATCAAAAACAATATCTAATTAAGCACATCAAATGATTTGAAACGTGTTCAAACAGTAAAAAATCTCGTAAGAGACTATTAGTTTTAACCTTTGATTTGAAATGAGTTTGATCAAAGGGCTTCCTATGCTTTAAATATACCTAATACCTATAAATGGAGTCAAAAACAATAGGTAATTAAGCACATTAAGTGATTTGAAAGGTGTTCATACACCAAAAAATCTTGTAAGAGACTATGATAGTTTTAACCTTTAATTTGAAATGAGTTTGATCCAAGGGCTTCATATGATTTACATATAAGTAATACCTATGAATGGAATAAAAAACAATAGGTAATTAAGCACATCAAATGATTTGAATGGTGTTCATACATCAAAAAATCTCGTAAGAGACTATGATAGTTCTAACCTTTGATTTGAAATGAGTTTTATCCAAGGGCTTCATATGCTATACATATACCTAATACCTATGAAAGGAATCAAAAACAATAGGTAATTAAGCACATCAAATAAATTGAAAGGTGTTCATACATCTCAAAATCTCGTAAGAGACTATGATAATTTTAACCTTTGATTTGAAACGAGTTTGATCCAACGTCTTCATATGCTTTAAATATACCTAATAGCTGTAAAAGGAGTCAAAAACAATAGGTAATTAAGCACATTAAGTGATTTGAAAGGTGTTCATACACCAAAAAATCATGTAAGAGACTATGATAGTTTTAACCTTTGATTTGAAATGAGTTTGATCCAAGGGCTTCATGTGGTTTACATATACCTAATACCTATGAAAGGAATCAATAACAATAGGTAATTAAGCACATCAAATGATTTGAAAGGTGTTCATACATCACAAAATCTCGTAAGAGAGTTTGATAGTTTTAACTTTTATTTGAAATGAGTTTGATCCATGGTCTTCATATGCTTTAAATATACCTAATACCTGTAAAAGGAGTCAAAACAATAGGTAATTAAGCACATTAAGTGATTTGAAAGGTGTTCATACACCAAAAAATCTTCTAAGTTACTATGATAGTTTATACCTTTGATTTGAAATGAGTTTGATCCAAGGGCTTCAAATGCTTTACATATACCTAATACCTATGAAAGGAATCAAAAACAATAGGTAATTAAGCACATCAAATGATTTGAAAGGTCTTCATACATCACAAAATCTCGTAAGAGACTATGATAGTTTTAACCTTTGATTTGAAATGAGTTTGATCCAAGGGCTTCATATGCTTTACATATACCTAATATCGATAAAAGAAATCAAAAACAATAGCCAATTAAGCACATCAAATGATTTGAAAGGTGTTCATACACCACAAAATCTCGTAAGAGACTATGATAGTTTTAACCTTTGATTTGAAATGACTTTGATCCAAGGGCTTCATATGTTTTACATATTACTAATACCTATTAAAGGAGTCAAAAAAAATAGTTAATTAAGCACATAAAATGATTTGAAAGGTGTTCATACACCACAAAATCTCATATGAGACTATGATAGTTTTAACCTTTGATTTGAAATGAGTTCGATCCAAGGTGTTCATATGCTTTAAATATACCTAATACCTATGAAAGGAATCAAAAACAATAGGTAATTAAGCACATCAAATGATTTGAAAGGTGTTCATACACAAAAAAATCTTGTAAGAGACTATGATAGTATTAACCTTTTATTTGAAATGAGTTTGATCCTAGGGCTTCATATGCTTTACATATACCTAATTCCTATGAAAGGAATCAACAACAATAGGTAATTAAGCACATCAAATGATTTGAAAGGTGTTCATACATCACAATATCTAGTAAGAGACTATGATAGTTTTAACCTTTGATTTGAAATGAGTTTGATCCAAGGTCTTCATATGCTTTAAATATACCTAATACCTGTAAAAGGAGTCAAAACACTAGGTAATTAAGCACATTAAGTGATTTGAAAGGTGTTCATACACCAAGAAATCTTCTAAGATACTATGATAGTTTATACCTTTGATTTGAAATGAGTTTGATCCAAGGGCTTCTTATGCTTTACATATACCTAATACCTATGAAAGGAATCAAAAACAATAGGTAATTAAGCACATCAAATGATTTGAAAGGTGTTCATACCTCACAAAATCTCGTAAGAGAGTATGATAGTTTTAACCTTTGATTTGAAATGAGTTTGATCCAAGGTCTTCATATGCTTTAAATATACCTAATACATGTAAAAGGAGTCAATAACAGTAGGTAATTAAGCACATTAAGTGATTTGAAAGGTGTTCATACACCAAAAAATCTTGTAAGAGACTATGATAGTTTTAACCTTTGATTTCAAATGAGTTTGATCCAAGGGCTTCATATGATTTACATATAAGTAATACCTATGAATGGAACAAAAAACAATAGGTAATTAAGCACATCAAATGATTTGAAAGGTGTTCATACATCACAAAATCTCGTAAGTGACTATGATAGTTTTAACCTTTGATTTGAAATGAGTTTAATCCAAGGGCTTCATATGCTTTACATATACCTAATACCTATAAAAGGAATAAAAAACAATAGCCAATTAAGCACATCAAATGATTTGAAAGGTGTTCATACACCACAAAATCTCGTAAGAGACTATGATAGTTTTAACCTTTGATTTGAAATGAGTTTTATCCAAGGGCTTCATATGCTATACATATACCTAATACCTATGAAAGGAATCAAAGACAATAGGTAATTAAGCACATCAAATGATTTGAAAGGTGTTCATACATCACAAAATCTCGAAAGAGACTATGATAGTTTTAACCTTTGATTTGAAATGAGTGTGATCCAAGGCCTTCATATGCTTTAAATATACCTAATACCTGTAAAAGGAGTCAAAAACAATAGGTAATTAAGCACATTAAGTGATTTGAAAGGTGTTCATACACCAAAAAATCTTGTAAGAGACTATGATAGTTTTAACCTTTGATTTGAAATGAGTTTAATCCAAGGGCTTCATATGCTTTACATATACCTAATACCTATGAAAGGAATCAAAAACAATAGGTAATTAAGCACATCAAATTATTTGAAAGGTGTTCATACATCACAAAATCTCGTAAGAGAGTATGATAGTTTTAACCTTTGATTTGAAATGAGTTTGATCAAAGGGCTTCATATGCTTTACATATACCTAATACCTATAAAAGGAATAAAAAACAATAGCCAATTAAGCACATCAAATGATTTAAAAGGTGTTCATATACCACAAAATTTCGTAAGAGACTATGATAGTTTTAACCTTTGATTTGAAATGAGTTTGATCCAAGGGCTTCATATGCTTTACATATACCTAATACCTATAAAAGGAATCAAAAACAATATCTAATTAAGCACATCAAATAATTTGAAACGTGTTCAAACAGTAAAAAATCTCGTAAGAGACTATTAGTTTTAACCTTTGATTTGAAATGAGTTTGATCAAAGGGCTTCCTATGCTTTAAATATACCTAATACCTATAAATGGAGTCAAAAACAATAGGTAATTAAGCACATTAAGTGATTTGAAAGGTGTTCATACACCAAAAAATCTTGTAAGAGACTATGATAGTTTTAACCTTTGATTTGAAATGAGTTTGATCCAAGGGCTTCATATGATTTACATATAAGTAATACCTATGAATGGAATAAAAAACAATAGGTAATTAAGCACATCAAATGATTTGAAAGGTGTTCATACATCACAAAATCTCGTAAGTGACTATGATAGTTTTAACCTTTAATTTGAAATGAGTTTGATCCAAGGGCTTCATATGCTTTACATATATACCTAATACCTATAAAAGGAATCAAAAACAATAGCCAATTAAGCACATCAAATGATTTGAAAGGTGTTCATACACCACAAAATCTCGTAAGAGACTATGATAGTTTTAACCTTTGATTTGAAATGAGTTTGATCCAAGGGCTTCATATGCTATACATATACCTAATACCTATGAAAGGAATCAAAAACAATAGGTAATTAAGCACATCAAATGATTTGAAAGGTGTTCATACATCACAAAATCTCGTAAGAGACTATGATAGTTTTAACCTTTGATTTGAAATGAGTTTGATCCAAGGTCTTCATATGCTTTAAATATACCTAATACCTGTAAAAGGAGTCAAAAACAATAGGTAATTAAGCACATTAAGTGATTTGAAAGGTGTTCATACACCAAAAAATCTTGTAAGAGACTATGATAGTTTTAACCTTTGATTTGAAATGAGTTTAATCCAAGGGCTTCATATGCTTTACATATACCTAATACCTATGAAAGGAATCAAAAACAATAGGTAATTAAGCACATCAAATGATTTGAAAGGTGTTCATACATCACAAAATCTCGTAAGAGAGTATGATAGTTTTAACCTTTGATTTGAAATGAGTTTGATCCAAGGGCTTCATATGCTTTACATATACCTAATACCTATAAAAGGAATAAAAAACAATAGCCAATTAAGCACATCAAATGATTTGAAAGGTGTTCATATACCACAAAATTTCGTAAGAGACTATGATAGTTTTAACCTTTGATTTGAAATGAGTTTGATCCAAGGGCTTCATATGCTTTACATATACCTAATACCTATAAAAGGAATCAAAAACAATAGCTAATTAAGCACATCAAATGATTTGAAAGGTGTTCAAACACTAAAAAATCTCGTAAGAGACTATTAGTTTTAACCTTTGATTTGAAATGAGTTTGATCAAAGGGCTTCCTATGCTTTAAATATACCTAATACCTATAAATGGAGTCAAAAACAATAGGTAATTAAGCACATTAAGTGATTTGAAAGGTGTTCATACACCAAAAAATCTTGTAAGAGACTATGATAGTTTTAACCTTTGATTTGAAATGAGTTTGATCCAAGGGCTTCATATGATTTACATATAAGTAATACCTATGAATGGAATAAAAAACAATAGGTAATTAAGCACATCAAATGATTTGAAAGGTGTTCATACATCACAAAATCTCGTAAGTGACTATGATAGTTTTAACCTTTGATTTGAAATGAGTTTGATCCAAGGGCTTCATATGCTTTACATATACCTAATACCTATAAAAGGAATCAAAAACAATAGCCAATTAAGCACATCAAATGATTTGAAAGGTGTTCATACACCACAAAATCTCGTAAGAGACTATGATAGTTTTAACCTTTGATTTGAAATGAGTTTGATCCAAGGGCTTCATATGCTATACATATACCTAATACCTATGAAAGGAATCAAAAACAATAGGTAATTAAGCACATCAAATGATTTGAAAGGTGTTCATACATCACAAAATCTCGTAAGAGACTATGATAGTTTTAACCTTTGATTTGAAATGAGTTTGATCCAAGGTCTTCATATGCTTTAAATATACCTAATACCTGTAAAAGGAGTCAAAAACAATAGGTAATTAAGCACATTAAGTGATTTGAAAGGTGTTCATACACCAAAAAATCTTGTAAGAGACTATGATAGTTTTAACCTTTGATTTGAAATGAGTTTGATCCAAGGGCTTCATATGCTTTACATATACCTAATACCTATGAAAGGAATCAAAAACAATAGGTAATTAAGCACATCAAATGATTTGAAAGGTGTTCATACATCACAAAATCTCGTAAGAGAGTATGATAGTTTTAACCTTTGATTTGAAATGAGTTTGATCCAAGGGCTTCATATGCTTTACATATACCTAATACCTATAAAAGGAATAAAAAACAATAGCAAATTAAGCACATCAAATGATTTGAAAGGTGTTCATATACCACAAAATTTCGTAAGAGACTATGATAGTTTTAACCTTTGATTTGAAATGAGTTTGATCCAAGGGCTTCATATGCTTTACATATACCTAATACCTATAAAAGGAATCAAAAACAATAGCTAATTAAGCACATCAAATAATTTGAAAGGTGTTCAAACAGTAAAAAATCTCGTAAGAGACTATTAGTTTTAACCTTTGATTTGAAATGAGTTTGATCAAAGGGCTTCCTATGCTTTAAATATAACTAATACCTATAAATGGAGTCAAAAACAATAGGTAATTAAGCACATTAAGTGATTTGAAAGGTGTTCATACACCAAAAAATCTTGTAAGAGACTATGATAGTTTTAACCTTTGATTTGAAATGAGTTTGATCCAAGGGCTTCATATGATTTACATATAAGTAATACCTATGAATGGAATAAAAAACAATAGGTAATTAAGCACATCAAATGATTTGAAAGGTGTTCATACATCACAAAATCTCGTAAGTGACTATGATAGTTTTAACCTTTAATTTGAAATGAGTTTGATCCAAGGGCTTCATATGCTTTACATATACCTAATACCTATAAAAGGAATCAAAAACAATAGCCAATTAAGCACATCAAATGATTTGAAAGGTGTTCATACACCACAAAATCTCGTAAGAAACTATGATAGTTTTAACCTTTGATTTGAAATGATTTTGATCCAAGGGCTTCATATGCTATACATATACCTAATACCTAAGAAAGGAATCAAAAACCATAGGTAATTAAGCACATCAAATGATTTGAAAGGTGTTCATACATCACAAAATCTCGAAAGAGACTATGATAGTTTTAACCTTTGATTTGAAATGAGTGTGATCCAAGGTCTTCATATGCTTTAAATATACCTAATACCTGTAAAAGGAGTCAAAAACAATAGGTAATTAAGCACATTAAGTGATTTGAAAGGTGTTCATACACCAAAAAATCTTGTAAGAGACTATGATAGTTTTAACCTTTGATTTGAAATGAGTTTAATCCAAGGGCTTCATATGCTTTACATATACCTAATACCTATGAAAGGAATCAAAAACAATAGGTAATTAAGCACATCAAATTATTTGAAAGGTGTTCATACATCACAAAATCTCGTAAGAGAGTATGATAGTTTTAACCTTTGATTTGAAATGAGTTTGATCAAAGGGCTTCATATGCTTTACATATACCTAATACCTATAAAAGGAATAAAAAACAATAGCCAATTAAGCACATCAAATGATTTAAAAGGTGTTCATATACCACAAAATTTCGTAAGAAACTATGATAGTTTTAACCTTTGATTTGAAATGAGTTTGATCCAAGGGCTTCATATGCTTTACATATACCTAATACCTATAAAAGGAATAAAAAACAATAGCTAATTAAGCACATCAAATGATTTGAAAGGTGTTCAAACACTAAAAAATCTCGTAAGAGACTATTAGTTTTAACCTTTGATTTGAAATGAGTTTGATCAAAGGGCTTCCTATGCTTTAAATATACCTAATACCTATAAATGGAGTCAAAAACAAAAGGTAATTAAGCACATTAAGTGATTTGAAAGGTGTTCATACACCAAAAAATCTTGTAAGAGACTATGATAGTTTTAACCTTTAATTTGAAATGAGTTTGATCCAAGGGCTTCATATGATTTACATATAATTAATACCTATGATAGGAATAAAAAACAATAGGTAATTAAGCACATCAAATGATTTGAATGGTGTTCATACATCACAAAATCTCGTAAGAGACTATGATAGTTTTAACCTTTGATTTGAAATGAGTTTTATCCAAGGGCTTCATATGCTATACATATACCTAATACCTATGAAAGGAATAAAAAACAATAGGTAATTAAGCACATCAAATAAATTGAAAGGTGTTCATACATCACAAAATCTCGTGAGAGACTATGATAATTTTAACCTTTGATTTGAAACGAGTTTGATCCAACGTCTTCATATGCTTTAAATATACCTAATACCTGTAAAAGGAGTAAAAAACAATAGGTAATTAAGCACATTAAGTGATTGTAAAGGTGTTCATACACCAAAAAATCTTGTAAGAGACTATGATAGTTTTAACCTTTGATTTGAAATGAGTTTGATCCAAGGGCTTCATGTGGTTTACATATACCTAATACCTATGAAAGGAATCAATAACAATATGTAATTAAGCACATCAAATGATTTGAAAGGTGTTCATACATCACAAAATCTCGTAAGAGAGTATGATAGTTTTAACCTTTGATTTGAAATGAGTTTGATCTAAGGGCTTCATATGCTTTACATATACCTAATACCAATAAAAGGAATCAAAAACAATAGCCAATTAAGCACATCAAATAATTTGAAAAGTGTTCATATACCACAAAATTTCGTAAGAGACTATGATAGTTTTAACCTTTGATTTGAAATGAGTTTGATCCAAGGACTTCATATGCTTTACATATACCTAATACCTATAAAAGGAATCAAAAACAATATATAATTAAGCACATCAAATAATTTGAAACGTGTTCAAACAGTAAAAAATCTCGTAAGAGACTATTAGTTTTAACCTTTGATTTGAAATGAGTTTGATCAAAGGGCTTCCTATGCTTTAAATATAACTAATACCTATAAATGGAGTCAAAAACAATAGGTAATTAAGCACATTAAGTGATTTGAAAGGTGTTCATACACCAAAAAATCTTGTAAGAGACTATGATAGTTTTAACCTTTGATTTGAAATGAGTTTGATCCAAGGGCTTCATATGATTTACATATAAGTAATACCTATGAATGGAATAAAAAACAATAGGTAATTAAGCACATCAAATGATTTGAAAGGTGTTCATACATCACAAAATCTCGTAAGTGACTATGATAGTTTTAACCTTTAATTTGAAATGAGTTTGATCCAAGGGCTTCATATGCTTTACATATACCTAATACCTATAAAAGGAATCAAAAACAATAGCCAATTAAGCACATCAAATGATTTGAAAGGTGTTCATACACCACAAAATCTCGTAAGAAACTATGATAGTTTTAACCTTTGATTTGAAATGATTTTGATCCAAGGGCTTCATATGCTATACATATACCAAATACCTAAGAAAGGAATCAAAAACAATAGGTAATTAAGCACATCAAATGATTTGAAAGGTGTTCATACATCACAAAATCTCGAAAGAGACTATGATAGTTTTAACCTTTGATTTGAAATGAGTGTGATCCAAGGTCTTCATATGCTTTAAATATACCTAATACCTGTAAAAGGAGTCAAAAACAATAGGTAATTAAGCACATTAAGTGATTTGAAAGGTGTTCATACACCAAAAAATCTTGTAAGAGACTATGATAGTTTTAACCTTTGATTTGAAATGAGTTTAATCCAAGGGCTTCATATGCTTTACATATACCTAATACCTATGAAAGGAATCAAAAACAATAGGTAATTAAGCACATCAAATTATTTGAAAGGTGTTCATACATCACAAAATCTCGTAAGAGAGTATGATAGTTTTAACCTTTGATTTGAAATGAGTTTGATCAAAGGGCTTCATATACTTTACATATACCTAATACCTATAAAAGGAATAAAAAACAATAGCCAATTAAGCACATCAAATGATTTAAAAGGTGTTCATATACCACAAAATTTCGTAAGAAACTATGATAGTTTTAACCTTTGATTTGAAATAAGTTTGATCCAAGGGCTTCATATGCTTTACATATACCTAATACCTATAAAAGGAATAAAAAACAATAGCTAATTAAGCACATCAAATGATTTGAAAGGTGTTCAAACACTAAAAAATCTCGTAAGAGACTATTAGTTTTAACCTTTGATTTGAAATGAGTTTGATCAAAGGGCTTCCTATGCTTTAAATATACCTAATACCTATAAATGGAGTCAAAAACAAAAGGTAATTAAGCACATTAAGTGATTTGAAAGGTGTTCATACACCAAAAAATCTTGTAAGAGACTATGATAGTTTTAACCTTTAATTTGAAATGAGTTTGATCCAAGGGCTTCATATGATTTACATATAATTAATACCTATGATAGGAATAAAAAACAATAGGTAATTAAGCACATCAAATGATTTGAATGGTGTTCATACATCACAAAATCTCGTAAGAGACTATGATAGTTTTAACCTTTGATTTGAAATGAGTTTTATCCAAGGGCTTCATATGCTATACATATACCTAATACCTATGAAAGGAATAAAAAACAATAGGTAATTAAGCACATCAAATAAATTGAAAGGTGTTCATACATCACAAAATCTCGTAAGAGACTATGATAATTTTAACCTTTGATTTGAAACGAGTTTGATCCAACGTCTTCATATGCTTTAAATATACCTAATACCTGTAAAAGGAGTCAAAAACAATAGGTAATTAAGCACATTAAGTGATTGTAAAGGTGTTCATACACCAAAAAATCTTGTAAGAGACTATGATAGTTTTAACCTTTGATTTGAAATGAGTTTGATCCAAGGGCTTCATGTGGTTTACATATACCTAATACCTATGAAAGGAATCAATAACAATATGTAATTAAGCACATCAAATGATTTGAAAGGTGTTCATACATCACAAAATCTCGTAAGAGAGTATGATAGTTTTAACCTTTGATTTGAAATGAGTTTGATCTAAGGGCTTCATATGCTTTACATATACCTAATACCAATAAAAGGAATCAAAAACAATAGCCAATTAAGCACATCAAATAATTTGAAAAGTGTTCATATACCACAAAATTTCGTAAGAGACTATGATAGTTTTAACCTTTGATTTGAAATGAGTTTGATCCAAGGGCTTCATATGCTTGACATATACCTAATACCTATAAAAGGAATCAAAAACAATATCTAATTAAGCACATCAAATAATTTGAAACGTGTTCAAACAGTAAAAAATCTCGTAAGAGACTATTAGTTTTAACCTTTGATTTGAAATGAGTTTGATCAAAGGGCTTCCTATGCTTTAAATATAACTAATACCTATAAATGGAGTAAAAAACAATAGGTAATTAAGCAAATTAAGTGATTTGAAAGGTGTTCATACACCAAAAAATCTTGTAAGAGACTATGATAGTTTTAACCTTTGATTTGAAATGAGTTTGATCCAAGGGCTTCATATGATTTACATATAAGTAATACCTATGAATGGAATAAAAAACAATAGGTAATTAAGCACATCAAATGATTTGAAAGGTGTTCATACATCACAAAATCTCGTAAGTGACTATGATAGTTTTAACCTTTAATTTGAAATGATTTTGATCCAAGGGCTTCATATGCTTTACATATACCTAATACCTATAAAAGGAATCAAAAACAATAGCCAATTAAGCACATCAAATGATTTGAAAGGTGTTCATACACCACAAAATCTCGTAAGAAACTATGATAGTTTTAACCTTTGATTTGAAATGATTTTGATCCAAGGGCTTCATATGCTATACATATACCTAATACCTATGAAAGGAATCAAAAACAATAGGTAATTAAGCACATCAAATGATTTGCAAGGTGTTCATACATCACAAAATCTCGTAAGAGACTATGATAGTTTTAACCTTTGATTTGAATTGAGTTTGATCCAAGGCCTTCATATGCTTTACATATACCTAATACCTATGAAAGGAATAAAAAATAATAGGTAATTAAGCACATCAAATGATTTGAAAGGTCTTCATACATCACAAAATCTCGTAAGAGACTATGATAGTTTTAACCTTTGATTTGAAATGAGTTTGATCCAAGGGCTTCATATGCTTTACATATACCTAATATCGATAAAAGAAATCAAAAACAATAGCCAATTAAGCACATCAAATGATTTGAAAGGTGTTCATACACCACAAAATCTCGTAAGAGACTATGATAGTTTTAACCTTTGATTTGAAATGACTTTGATCCAAGGGCTTCATATGTTTTACATATTACTAATACCTATTAAAGGAGTCAAAAACAATAGTTAATTAAGCACATAAAATGATTTGAAAGGTGTTCATACACCACAAAATCTCATAAGAGACTATGATAGTTTTAACCTTTGATTTGAAATGAGTTCGATCCAAGGTGTTCATATGCTTTAAATATACCTAATACCTATGAAAGGAATCAAAAACAATAGGTAATTAAGCACATCAAATGATTTGAAAGGTGTTCATACACAAAAAAAATCTTGTATAAGACTATGATAGTATTAACCTTTCATTTGAAACGAGTTTGATCCTACGGCTTCATATGCTTTACATATACCTAATTCCTATGAAAGGAATCAACAACAATAGGTAATTAAGCACATCAAATGATTTGAAAGGTGTTCATACATCACAAAATCTCGTAAGAGACTATGATAGTTTTAACCTTTGATTTGAAATGAGTTTGATCCAAGGTCTTCATATTCTTTAAATATACCTAATACCTGTAAAAGGAGTCAAAAAATAGGTAATTAAGCACGTTAAGTGATTTGAAAGGTGTTCATACACCAAAAAATCTTCTAAGATACTATGATAGTTTATACCTTTGATTTGAAATGAGTTTGATCCAAGGGCTTCTTATGCTTTACATATACCTAATACCTATGAAATGAATCAAAAACAATAGGTAATTAAGCACATCAAATGATTATAAAGGTGTTCATACATTACAAAATCTCATAGGAGAGTATGATAGTTTTAACCTTTTATTTGAAATGAGCTTGATCCAAGGGCTTCATATGCTTTACATATACCTAATACCTATAAGAGGAATCAAAAATAATAGCCAATTAAGCACATCAAATAATTTGAAAGGTGTTCATATACAACAAAATTTTTTAAGAGACTATGATAGTTTTAACCTTTGATTTGAAATGAGTTTGATCCAGGGGCTTCATATGCTTTACATATACCTAATACCTATAAAAGGAATAAAAAACGATAGCTAATTAAGCACATCAAATAATTTGAAACGTGTTCAAACACTAAAAAATCTCGTAAGAGACTATGATAGTTTTAACCTTTGATTTGAAATGAGTTTGATCAAAGGGCTTCCTATGCTTTAAATATAACTAATACCTATAAATGGAGTCAAAAACAATAGGTAATTAAGCACATTAAGTGATTTGAAAGGTGTTCATACACCAAAAAATCTTGTAAGAGACTATGATAGTTTTAACCTTTGATTTGAAATGAGTTTGATCCAAGGGCTTCATGTGGTTTACATATACCTAATACCTATGAAAGGAATCAATAACAATATGTAATTAAGCACATCAAATGATTTGAAAGGTGTTCATACATCACAAAATCTCGTAAGAGAGTATGATAGTTTTAACCTTTGATTTGAAATGAGTTTGATCTAAGGGCTTCATATGCTTTACATATACCTAATACCAATAAAAGGAATCAAAAACAATAGCCAATTAAGCACATCAAATAATTTGAAAAGTGTTCATATACCACAAAATTTCGTAAGAGACTATGATAGTTTTAACCTTTGATTTGAAATGAGTTTGATCCAAGGGCTTCATATGCTTGACATATACCTAATACCTATAAAAGGAATCAAAAACAATATCTAATTAAGCACATCAAATAATTTGAAACGTGTTCAAACAGTAAAAAATCTCGTAAGAGACTATTAGTTTTAACCTTTGATTTGAAATGATTTTGATCAAAGGGCTTCCTATGCTTTAAATATAACTAATACCTATAAATGGAGTCAAAAACAATAGGTAATTAAGCACATTAAGTGATTTGAAAGGTGTTCATACACCAAAAAATCTTGTAAGAGACTATGATAGTTTTAACCTTTGATTTGAAATGAGTTTGATCCAAGGGCTTCATATGCTTTACATATACCTAATACCTATAAAAGGAATCAAAAACAATAGCCAATTAAGCACATCAAATGATTTGAAAGGTGTTCATACACCACAAAATCTCGTAAGAAACTATGATAGTTTTAACCTTTGATTTGAAATGATTTTGATCCAAGGGCTTCATATGCTATACATATACCTAATACCTATGAAAGAAATCAAAAACAATAGGTAATTAAGCACATCAAATGATTTGCAAGGTGTTCATACATCACAAAATCTCGTAAGAGACTATGATAGTTTTAACCTTTGATTTGAAATGAGTTTGATCCAAGGGCTTCATATGCTTTACATATACCTAATACCTATGAAAGGAATCAAAAACAATAGGTAATTAAGCACATCAAATGATTTGAAAGGTGTTCATACACCACAAAATCTCGTAAGAGACTATGATAGTTTTAACCTTTGATTTGAAATGAGTTTGATCCAAGGGCTTCATATGCTTTACATATACCTAATACCTATTAAAGGAATCAAAAACAATAGCTAATTAAGCACATCAAATGATTTGAAAGGTGTTCATACACCACAAAATCTCGTAAGAGACTATGATAGTTTTAACCTTTGATTTGAAATGAGTTTGATCCAAGGGGTTCATATGCTTTAAATATACCTAATACCTATTAAAGGAGTCAAAAACAATAGGTAATTAAGCACATCAAATGATTTGAAAGGTGTTCATACACCACAAAATATCATAAGAGACTATGATAGTATTAACCTTTCATTTGAAATGAGTTTGATCCTAGGGCTTCATATGCTTTACATATACCTAATTCCTATGAAAGGAATCAACAACAATAGGTAATTAAGCACATCAAATGATTTGAAAGGTGTTCATACATCACAAAATCTCGTAAGAGACTATGATAGTTTTAACCTTTGATTTGAAATGAGTTTGATCCAAGGTCTTCATATTTTTTAAATATACCTAATACCTGTAAAAGGAGTCAAAAAAATAGGTAATTAAGCACGTTAAGTGATTTGAAAGGTGTTCATACACCAAAAAATCTTCTAAGATACTATGATAGTTTATACCTTTGATTTGAAATGAGTTTGATCCAAGGGCTTCTTATGCTTTACATATACCTAATACCTATGAAATGAATCAAAAACAATAGGTAATTAAGCACATCAAATGATTATAAAGGTGTTCATACATTACAAAATCTCGTAAGAGAGTATGATAGTTTTAACCTTTTATTTGAAATGAGTTTGATCCAAGGGCTTCATATGCTTTACATATACCTAATACCTATAAAAGGAATCAAAAACGATAGCTAATTAAGCACATCAAATAATTTGAAACGTGTTCAAACACTAAAAAATCTCGTAAGAGACTATGATAGTTTTAACCTTTGATTTGAAATGAGTTTGATCAAAGGGCTTCCTATGCTTTAAATATAACTAATACCTATAAATGGAGTCAAAAACAATAGGTAATTAAGCACATTAAGTGATTTGAAAGGTGTTCATACACCAAAAAATCTTGTAAGAGACTATGATAGTTTTAACCTTTGATTTGAAATAAGTTTGATCCAAGGGCTTCATATGATTTACATATAAGTAATACCTATGAATGGAATAGAAAACAATAGGTAATTAAGCACATTATATAATTTTAAAGGTGTTCCTACATCACAAAATCTCGTAAGTGACTATGATAGTTTTAACCTTTGATTTGAAATGAGTTTGATCCAAGGGCTTCATATGCTTTACATATACCTAATACCTATAAAAGGAATCAAAAATAATAGCCAATTAAGCACATCAAATGATTTGAAAGGTGTTCATACACCACAAAATCTTGTAAGAGACTATGATAGTTTTAACCTTTGATTTGAAATGATTTTGATCCAGGGGCTTCATATGCTATACATATACCTAATACCTATGAAAGGAATCAAAAACAATAGGTAATTAAGCACATCAAATGATTTGAAAGGTGTTCATCCATCACAAAATCTCGTAATAGACTATGATAGTTTTAACCTTTGATTTGAATTGAGTTTGATCCAAGGGCTTCATATGCTTTACATATAGCTAATACCAATAAAAGGAATCAAAAAGATCAGCCAATTAAGCACATCAAATGATTTGAAAGGTGTTCATACACCACAAAATCTCGTAAGAGACTATGATAGTTTTAACCTTTGATTTGAAATGAGTTTGATCCAAAGCTTTATATGCTTTACATATACCTAATACCTATTAAAGGAGTCAAAAACAATAGGTAATTAAGAACATCAAATGATCTGAAAGGTGTTCATACACCACAAAATCTCATAAGAGACTATGATAGTTTTAACCTTTGATTTGAAATGAGTTTGATCCAAGGGCTTCATATGCTTTACATATACTTAATACCTATAAAGCGAATCAAAAAAAATAGCCAATTAAGCACATCAAATGATTTGAAAGGTGTTCATACACCACAAAATTTCGTAAGAGACTATGATAGTTTTAACCTTTGATTTGAAATGAGTTTGATACAAGTGCTTCATATGCTTTACATATACCTAGTACCTATAAAAGGAATAAAAAACAATAGCTAATTAAGCACATCAAATTATTTGAAAGGTATTCAAACACTAAAAAATCTTGTAAGAGACTATGAGTTTTAACCTTTGATTTGAAATGAGTTTGATCAATGGCTTCATATGCTTTAAATATACCTAATACCTATAAAAGGAGTCAAAAACAATAGGTCATTAAGCACATTAAGTGATTTGAAAGGTGTTCATACATCACAAAATCTCGTAAGAGACTATGATAGTTTTAACCTTTGATTTGAAAGGAGTTTGATCCAAGGTCTTCATATGCTTTAAATATACCTAATACCTGTAAAAGGAGTCAAAAACAATAGGTAATTAAGCACATTAAGTGATGTGAAAGGTGTTCATACACCAAAAAATCTTGTAAGAGACTATGATAGTTTTAACCTTTGATTTGAAATGAGTTTGATCCAAGGGCTTCATATGCTTTACATATTCCTAATACCTATGAAAGGAATCAAAAATAATAGGTAATGAAGCATATCAAATGATTTGAAAGGAGTTCATACGCCACAAAATCTCGTAAGAGACTATGTTAGTTTTAACCTTTGATTTGAAATGAGTTTGATCCAAGGGCTTCATATGCTTTACATATACCTAATACCTATTAAAGGAGTCTAAGACAATAGGTAATTAAGAACATCAAATGATTTGAAAGGTGTTCATACACCGCCAAATCTCATAAGAGACTATAATAGTTTTAACCTTTGATTTGAAATGAGTTTGATCCAAGGGCTTCATATGCTTTACATATACCTAATACCTATAAAAGGAATCAAAAACAATAGGTAATTAAGCACATCAAATGATTTGAAAGGTGTTCAAACACAACAAAATCTCGTAAGAGACTATGATAGTTTTAACCTTTGATTTGAAATGAGTTTCATCCAAGGGCTTCATATGCTTTACATATACCTAATACCTATAAAAGGAATCAAAAACAATAGCCAATTAAGCACATCAAATGATTTGAAAGGTGTTCATACACCACAAAATCTCGTAAGAGACTATGATAGTTTTAACCTTTGATTTGAAATGAGTTTGATCCAAGGGCTTCATATGCTTTACATATACCTAATACCAATAAAAGGAATCAAAAACAATCAGCCAATTAAGCACATCAAATGATTTGAAAGGTGTTCATACACCACAAAATCTCGTAAGAGACTATGATAGTTTTAACCTTTGATTTGAAATGAGTTTTATCCAAGGGCTTCATATGCTTTACATATACCTAATACCTATAAAAGGAATCAAAAACAATAGGTAATTAAGAACATCAAATGATTTGAAAGGTGTTCATACACCACAAAATCTCATAAGAGACTATGATAGTTTTAACCTTTGATTTGAAATGAGTTTGATCCAAGGGCTTCATATGCTTTACATATACCTAATACCTATAAAGCGAATCAAAAACAATAGCCAATTAAGCACATCAAATGATTTGAAAGGTGTTCATACACCACAAAATTTCGTAAGAGACTATGATAATTTTAACCTTTGATTTGAAATGAGTTTGATACAAGGGCTTCATATGCTTTACATATACCTAATACCTATAAAAGGAATAAAAAACAATAGCTAATTAAGCACATCAAATTATTTGAAAGGTGTTCAAACACTAAAAAATCTTGTAAGAGACTATGAGTTTTAACCTTTGATTTGAAATGAGTTTGATCAAATGGCTTCATATGCTTTAAATATACCTAATACCTATAAAAGGAGTCAAAAACAATAGGTCATTAAGCACATTAAGTGATTTGAAAGGTGTTCATACATCACAAAATCTCGTAAGAGACTATGATAGTTTTAACCTTTGATTTGAAAGGAGTTTGATCCAAGGTCTTCATATGCTTTAAATATACCTAATACCTGTAAAAGGAGTCAAAAACAATAGGTAATTAAGCACATTAAGTGATGTGAAAGGTGTTCATACACCAAAAAATCTTGTAAGAGACTATGATAGTTTTAACCTTTGATTTGAAATGAGTTTGATCCAAGGGCTTCATATGCTTTACATATTCCTAATACCTATGAAAGGAATCAAAAATAATAGGTAATGAAGCATATCAAATGATTTGAAAGGAGTTCATACGCCACAAAATCTCGTAAGAGACTATGATAGTTTTAACCTTTGATTTGAAATGAGTTTGATCCAAGGGCTTCATATGCTTTACATATACCTAATACCTATTAAAGGAGTCTAAGACAATAGGTAATTAAGAACATCAAATGATTTGAAAGGTGTTCATACACCGCCAAATCTCATAAGAGACTATGATATTTTTAAGCTTTGATTTGAAATGAGTTTGATCCAAGGGCTTCATATGCTTTACATATACCTAATACCTATAAAAGGAATCAAAAACAATAGCCAATTAAGCACATCAAATGATTTGAAAGGTGTGCAAACACAACAAAATTTCGTAAGAGACTATGATAGTTTTAACCTTTGATTTGAAATGAGTTTCATCCAAGGGCTTCATATGCTTTACATATACCTAATACCTATAAAAGGAATCAAAAACAATAGCCAATTAAGCACATCAAATGATTTGAAAGGTGTTCATACACCACAAAATCTCGTAAGAGACTATGATAGTTGTAACCTTTGATTTGAATTGAGTTTGATCCAAGGGCTTCATATGCTTTACATATAGCTAATACCAATAAAAGGAATCAAAAAGATCAGCCAATTAAGCACAGCAAATGATTTGAAAGGTGTTCATACACCACAAAATCTCGTAAGAGACTATGATAGTTTTAACCTTTGATTTGAAATGAGTTTTATCCAAGGGCTTTATATGCTTTACATATACCTAATACCTATTAAAGGAGTAAAAAACAATAGGTAATTAAGAACATCAAATGATTTGAAAGGTGTTCATACACCACAAAAATCTCATAAGAGAGTATGATAGTTTTAACCTTTGATTTGAAATGAGTTTGATCCAAGGGCTTCATATGCTTTACATATACCTAATACCTATAAAGCGAATCAAAAACAATAGCCAATTAAGCACATCAAATGATTTCAAAGGTGTTCATACACCACAAAATTTCGTCAGAGACTATGATAGTTTTAACCTTTGATTTGAAATGAGTTTGATACAAGGGCTTCATATGCTTTACATATACCTAATACCTATAAAAGGAATAAAAAACAATAGCTAATTAAGCACATCAAATGATTTGAAAGGTGTTCAAACACTAAAAAATCTTGTAAGAGACTATGAGTTTTAACCTTTGATTTGAAATGAGTTTGATCAAATGGCTTCATATGCTTTAAATATACCTAATACCTATAAAAGGAGTCAAAAACAATAGGTAATTAAGCACATTAAGTGATTTGAAAGGTGTTCATACATCACAAAATCTCGTAAGAGACTATGATAGTTTTAACCTTTGATTTGAAATGAGTTTGATCCAAGGGCTTCATATGCTTTAAATATACCTAATACCTATGAAAGGAGTCAAAAACAATAGGTAATTAAGCACATCAAATGATTTGAAAGGTGTTCATACACCAAAAAATCTTGTAAGAGACTATGATAGTTTTAACCTTTGATTTGAAATGAGTTTGATCCAAGGGCTTCATATGCTTTACATATTCCTAATACCTATGAAAGGAATCAAAAACAATAGGTAATTAAGCACATCAAATGATTTGAAAGGTGTTCATACACCACAAAATCTCGTAAGAGACTATGATAGTTTTAACCTTTGATTTGAAATGAGTTTGATCCAAGGGCTTCATATGCTTTACATATACCTAATACCTATTAAAGGAATCAAAAACAATAGGTAATTAAGCACATCAAATGATTTGAAAGGTGTTCATACACCACAAAATCTCATAAGAGACTATGATATTTTTAAGCTTTGATTTGAAATGAGTTTGATCCAAGGGCTTCATATGCTTTACATATACCTAATACCTATAAAAGGAATCAAAAACAATAGCCAATTAAGCACATCAAATGATTTGAAAGGTGTGCATACACCACAAAATTTTGAAAGAGACTATGATAGTTTTAACCTTTGATTTGAAATGAGTTTCATCCAAGGGCTTCATATGCTTTACATATACCTAATACCTATAAAAGGAATCAAAAACAATAGCCAATTAAGCACATTAAATGATTTGAAAGGTGTTCATACACCACAAAATTTCGTAAGAGACTATGATAGTTTTAACCTTTGATTTGAAATGAGTTTGATCCAAGGGCTTCATATGCTTTACATATACCTAATACCTATAAAAGGAATCAAAAACAATAGCTAATTAAGCACATCAAATGATTTGAAAGGTGTTCAAACACTAAAAAATCTTGTAAGAGACTATGAGTTTTAACCTTTGATTTGAAATGAGTTTGATCAAATGGCTTCATATGCTTTAAATATACCTAATACCTATAAAAGGAGTCAAAAACAATAGGTCATTAAGCACATTAAGTGATTTGAAAGGTGTTCATACACCAAAAAATCTTGTAGGGGACTATGATAGTTTTAACCTTTGATTTGAAATGAGTTTGATCCAAGGGCTTGATATGATTTACATATAAGTAATACCTATGAAAGGAATAAAAAACAACAGGTAATTAAGCACATCAAATGATTTGAAAGGTGTTCATACATCACAAAATCTCGTAACAGACTATGATAGTTTTAACCTTTGATTTGAAATGAGTTATATCCACGGGCTTCATATGCTTTACATATACCTAATACCAATAAAAGGAATAAAAAACAATAGCTAATTAAGCACATTAAATGATTGGAAAGGTGTTCAAACACAAAAAATCTTGTAATAGACTATTAGTTTTAACCTTTGATTTGAAATGAGTTTGATCAAATGTCTTCATATGCTTTCAATATACCTAATACCTATAAAAGGAGTCAAAAACAATAGGTTATTAAGCACATTAAGTGATTTGGAAGGTGTTCATACACCAAAAAATCTTGTAAGAGACTATGATAGTTTTAACCTTTGATTTGAAATGAGTTTAATCCTAAGGCTTCATATACTTTACATATACCTAATTCCTATGAAAGGAACCAAATACAATAGGTAATTAAGCACATCAAATGATTTGAAAGGTGTTCATACATCACAAAATCTCGTAAGAGACTATGATAGTTTTAACCTTTGATTTGAAAGGAGTTTGATCCAAGGTCTTCATATGCTTTAAATATACCTAATACCTGTAAAAGGAGTAAAAAACAATAGGTAATTAAGCACATTAAGTGATTTGAAAGGTGTTAATACACCAAAAAATCTTGAAAGAGACTATGGTAGTTTTAACCTTTGATTTTAAATGAGTTTGATCCAAGGTCTTCATATGCTTTAAATGTACCTAATACCTGTAAAAGGAAACAAAAACAATAGGTAATTAAGCACATTAAGTGATGTGAGAGGTGTTCATCCACCAAAAAATCTTGTAAGAGACTATGATAGTTTTAACCTTTGATTTGATATGAGTTTGATCTAAGGGCTTCATATGCTTTACATATTCCTAATACCTATTAAAGGAGTCTAAAACAATAGGTAATTAAGAACATCAAATGATTTGAAAGGTGTTCATACACCGCCAAATCTCATAAGAGACTATAATATTTTTAACCTTTGATTAGAAATGAGTTTGATCCAAGGGCTTCATATGCTTTACATATACCTAATACCTATTAAAGGAGTCTAAAACAATAGGTAATTAAGAACATCAAATGATTTGAAAGGTGTTCATTCACCGCCAAATCTCATAAGAGACTATGATATTTTTAACCTATGATTTGAAATGAGTTTGATCCAAGGGCTTCATATGCTTTACATAAACCTAATACCTATAAAAGGAATAAAAAACAATAGCCAATTAATCACATCAAATGATTTGAAAGGTGTTCATACACAAAAAATCTTGTATGAGACTATGATAGTTTTAACCTTGATTTGAAATGAGTTTGATCCAAGGGCTTCATATGATTTATATATAAGTAATACCTATGAAAGGAATAAAAAACAATAGGTAATTAAGCACATCAAATGATTTGAAAGGTGTTCATACATCACAAAATCTCGTAAGAGACTATGATAGTTTTAACCTTTGATTTGAAATGAGTTTGATCCAAGGTCTTCATATGCTTTAAATATACCTAATACCTGTAAAAGGAGTAAAAAACAATAGGTAATTAAGCACATTAAGTATTTGAAAGGTGTTCATACACCAAAAAATCTTGTAAGAGACTATGATAGTTTTATCCTTTGATTTGAAATGAGTTTGATCCAAGGGCTTCATATGCTTTACTTATACCTAATACCTATGAAAGGAATAAAAAACAATAGGTAATTAAGCATATCAAATGATTTGAAAGGTGTTCATACACCACAAAATCTTGTAAGAGACTATGATAGTTTTAACCTTTGATTTGAAAAGAGTTTGATCCAAGGGCTTCATATGGTTTACATATACCTAATACCTATTAAAGGAGTCAAAAACATTAGGTAATTAAGCCCATCAAATGATTTGAAAGGTGTTCATACACCATAAAATCTCATAAGAGACTATGATAGTTTTAACCATTGATTTGAAATGAGTTTGATCCAAGGTCTTCATATGCTTTAAATATACCTAATACCTATAAAAAGAGTGAAAAACAATAGTTATTTAAGCACATTAAGTGATTTGAAAGGTGTTCAGACACCAAAAAATCTTGTAAGAGACTATGATAGTTTTAAACTTTGATTTGAAATGAGTTTGATCCAAGGGCTTCAAATGCTTTACATATACCTAATACATATCAAAGGAATCAAGAACAATAGGTAATTAAGCACATCAAATGATTTAAAAGGTGTTCATACACAAAAAATCTTGTAAGAGACTATGATAGTTTTAACCTTTGATTTGAAATGAGTTTGATCCAAGGTCTTCATATGCTTTAAATATACCTAATACCTGTCAAAGGAAACAAAAACAATAGGTAATTAAGCACATTAAGTGATTTGAAAGGTGTTCATACACCAAAAAATCTTGTAATAGACTATGATAGTTTTAACCTTTGATTTGAAATGAGTTTGATCCAAGGGTTTCATATGCTTTACATATACCTAATACCTATGAAAGGAATCAAAAACAATAGGTAATTAAGCATATCAAATGATTTGAAAGGTGTTCATAAAGCACAAAATCTCATAAGAGAATATGATAGTTTTAACCTTTTATTTGAAATGAGTTTGATCCAAGGGCTTCATATGCTTTACATATAGCTAATACCTATAAAAGGAATCAAAAACATCAGCCAATTAAGCACATCAAATGATTTGAAAGGTGTTCATACACCACAAAATCTCGTAAGAGACTATGATAGTTTTAACCTTTGATTTGAAATGAGTTTGATCCAAGGTCTTCATATGCTTTACATATACCTAATACCTATTAAAGGAGTCAAAAACAATAGGTAATTAAGAACATCAAATGATTTGAAAGGTGTTCATACACCACAAAATCTCATAAGAGACTATGATAGTTTTAACCTTTGATTTGAAATGAGTTTGATCCAAGGTCTTCTTATTCTTTAAATATACCTAATACCTATAAAAAGAGTGAAAAACAATAGATAATTAAGCACATTAAGTGATTTGAAAGGTGTTCATACACCAAAAAATCTTGTAAGAGACTATGATAGTTTTAACCTTTGATTTGAAATGAGTTTGATCCAAGGGCTTCATATGATTTACATATAAGTAATACATATTAAAGGAATAAAAAACAATAGGTAATTAAGCTCATCAAATGATTTGAAAGGTGTTCATACATTACAAAATCTCGTAAGACACTATGATAGTTTTAACCTTTGATTTGAAATGAGTTTGATCCAAGGGCTTCATGTGCTTTACATATACCTAATACCGATAAAAGGAATCAAAAACAATAGCCAATTAAGCACATCAAATGATTTGAAAGGTGTTCATACACCACAAAATCTCGTAAGAGACTATGATAGTTTTAACCTTTGATTTGAAATGAGTTTGATTCAAGGGCTTCATATGTTTTACATATACCTAATACCTATTAAAGGAGTCAAAAACAATAGGTAATTAAGCACATCAAATGATTTGAAAGGTGTTCATACACCACAAAATCTCATAAGAGACTATGATAGTTTTAACCTTTGATTTGAAATGAGTTTGATCCAAGGTCTTCTTATTCTTTAAATATACCTAATACCTATAAAAAGAGTGAAAAACAATAGATAATTAAGCACATTAAGTTATTTGAAAGGTGTTCATACACCAAAAAATCTTGTAAGAGACTATGATAGTTTTAACCTTTGATTTGAAATGAGTTTGATCCAAGGGCTTCATATGCTTTACATATACCTAATACATATGAATGGAATAAAAAACAATAGGTTATTAAGCACATCAAATGATTTGAAAGTTGTTCATACACAAAAAAAATCTTGTAAGGGACTATGATAGTTTTAACCTTTGATTTGAAATGAGTTTGATCATAAGGCTTCATATACTTTACATATACCTAATTCCTATGAAAGGAATCAAATACAATAGGTAATTAAGCACATCAAATGATTTGAAAGGTGTTCATACATCACAAAATCTCGTAAGAGACTATGATAGTTTTAACCTTTGATTTGAAATGAGTTTGATCCAAGGTCTTTATATGCTTTAAATATACCTAATACTTGTAAAAGGAGTCAAAAACAATAGGTAATTAAGCACATTAAGTGATTTGAAAGGTATTCATACTCCAAAAAATCTTGTAAGAGACTATGATAGTTTTAACCTTTGATTTGAAATGAGTATAATCCAAGGGCTTCATATGCTTTACATATACCTAATACCTATGAAAGGAATAAAAAACAATAGGTAATTAAGCATATCAAATGATTTGAAAGGTGTTCATACACCACAAAATCTCGTAGGAGAATATGATAGTTTTAACCTTTGATTTGAAATGAGTTTGATCCAACGGCTTCATATGCTTTACATATAGCTAATACCTATAAAAGGAATCAAAAACATCAGCCAATTAAGCACATCAAATGATTATAAAGGTGTTCATACACCACAAAATCTCGTAAGAGACTATGATAGTTTTAACCTTCGATTTGAAATGAGTTTGATCCAAGGGCTTCATATGCTTTACATATACCTAATACCTATTAAAGCAATCAAACACAATAGCTAATTAAGCACATCAAATGATTTGAAAGGTGTTCAAACACTAAAAAATCTCGTAAGAGACTATTAGTTGTAACTTTTGATTTGAAATGACTTTGATCAAAGGGATTCCTATGCTTTAGATATACCTAATACCTATGAAAGGAATAAAAAACAATAGGTAATTAAGCACATTAAGTGATTTGAAAGGTGTTCATACACCAAAAAATCTTGTAAGAGACTATGATAGTTTTAACCTTTGATTTGAAATGAGTTTGATCCAAGGGCTTCATATGATTTACATAAAAGTAATACCTATGAAGGGAATAAAAAACAATAGGTAATTAAGCACATCAAATGATTTGAAAGGTGTTCATACATCACAAAATCTCGTAAGTTACTATGATAGTTTTAACCTTTGATTTGAAATGAGTTTGATCCAACGGCTTCATATGCTTTACATTTACTTAATACCTATAAAAGGAATCAAAAACAATAGCTAATTAAGCACATCAAATGATTTGAAAGGTGTTCAAACACTAAAAAATCTTGTAAGAGACTATTAGTTTTAACCTTTGATTTGAAATGAGTTTGATCAAAGGGCTTCATATGCTTTAAATATACCTAATACGTATAAAAGGAGTCAAAAACAATAGGTAATTAGGCACATTAAGTGATTTTAAAGGTGTTCATACACCAAAAAATCTTGTAAGAGACTGTGATAGTTTTAACCTTTGATTTGAAATGAGTTTGATCCAACGGCTTCATATGTTTTACATATACCTAATACCTATAAAAGGAATCAAAAACAATAGCTAATTAAGCACATCAAATGATTTGAAAGGTGTTCAAACACTAAAAAATCTTGTAAGAGACTATTAGTTTTAACCTTTGATTTGAAATGAGTTTGATCGAAGGGCTTCATATGCTTTAAATATACCTAATACGTATAAAAGGAGTCAAAAACAATAGGTAATTAAGCACATTAAGTGATTTGAAAGGTGTTCCTACACCAAAAAATCTTGTAAGAGACTATGATAGTTTTAACCTTTGATTTGAAATGAGTTTGATCCAAGGGCTTCATATGATTTACATAAAAGTAATACCTATGAATGGAATAAATAACAATAGGTAATTAAGCACATCAAATAATTTGAAAGGTGTTCATACATCACAAAATCTCGTAAGAGACTATGATAGTTTTAACCTTTGATTTGAAATGAGTTTGATCCAAGGGATTCTTATGCTTTAAATATACCTAATACCTATAAATGGAGTCAAAAACAATAGGTAATTAAGCACATTATGTGATTTGAAAGGTGTTCATACACCAAAAAATCTTGTAAGAGACTATGATAGTTTTAACCTTTGATTTGAAATGAGTTTGATCCAAGGGCTTCATATGATTTACATAAAAGAAATACCTATGAATGGAATAAAAAACAATAGGTAAGAAGCACATCAAATAATTTGAAAGGTGTTCATACATCACAAAATCTCGTAAGAGACTATGATAGTTTTAACCTTTGATTTGAAATGAGTTTGATCCAAGGTCTTCATATGCTTTAAATATACCTAATACCTGTAAAAGGAGTCAAAAACAATAGGTAATTAAGCACATTAAGTGATTTGAAAGGTGTTCATACACCAAAAAATCTTGTAAGAGACTATGATAGTTTTAACCTTTGATTTGAAATGAGTTTGAACCAAGGGATTCATATGATTTAGATATACCTAATACCTATGAAATGAATCAAAAACAATAGGTAATTAAGCACATCAAATGATTGGAAAGGTGTTCATACATCACAAAATCTCGTAAGAGAGTATGATAGTTTTAACCTTTGATTTGAAATGAGTTTGATCCAAGGGCTTCATATGCTTTACATATACCTAATACCTATAAAAGGAATCAAATACAATAGCCAATTAAGCACATCAAATGATTTGAAAGGTGTTCATACATCACAAAATCTCGTAAGAGACTATGATAGTTTTAACCTTTGATTTGAATTGAGTTTGATCCAAGGGCTTCATATGCTTTACATATACCTAATACCTATTAAAGGAGTAAAAAACAATAGGTAATTAAGAACATCAAATGATTTGAAAGGTGTTCATACACCACAAAATCTCATAAGAGACTATGATAGTTTTAACCTTTGATTTGAAATGAGTTTGATCCAAGGGCTTCATATGCTTTACATATACCCAATACCTATAAAAGGAATCAAAAACAATAGCCAATTAAGCACATCAAATGATTTGAAAGGTCTTCATACACCACAAAATTTCGTAAGAGACTATAGTAGTTTTAACCTTTGATTTGAAATGAGTTTGATCCAAGGGCTTCATATGCTTTACATATACCTAATACCTTTCAAAAGAATCAAAAACAATAGCTAATTAAGCACATCAAAGGATTTGAAAGGTGTTCATACATCACAAAATCTAGTAATAGAATATGATAGTTTTAACCTTTGATTTGAAATGAG
Source organism: Patellifolia procumbens (assembly GCA_947645195.1). Lineage (NCBI taxonomy): Eukaryota > Viridiplantae > Streptophyta > Magnoliopsida > Caryophyllales > Amaranthaceae > Patellifolia > Patellifolia procumbens. Next base: position 77,201 of record CANSGD010001237.1, on the reverse strand, counting down.
TTTGATCCAAGGGCTTCATATGCGGGCTTCATATGCTTTACATATAGCTAATACCTATAAAAGGAATCAAAAACATCGGCAAATTAAGCACATTAAATGATTTGAAAGGTGTTCATACACCACAAAATCTCGTAAGAGACCATGATAGTTTTAACCTTTGATTTGAAATGAGTTTGATCCAAGGGCTTCATATGCTTTACATATACCTAATACCTATTAAAGGAGTCAAAAACAATAGGTAATTAAAAACAACAAATGATTTGAAAGGTGTTTATACACCACAAAATCTCATAAGAGACTATAATAGTTTTAACCTTTGATTTGAAATGAGTTCGATCCAAGGGCTTCATATGCTTTACATATGCCTAATACCTATTAAAGGAGTCAAAAACAATAGGTAGTTAAAAACATCAAATGATTTGAAAGGAGTTCATACACCACAAAATCTCACAAGAGACTATGATAGTTTTAACCTTTGAATTGAAATGAGTTTTATCCAAGGGCTTCATATGCTTTACATATTCCTAATACCTATAAAAGGAATCAAAAAACAATAGCTAATTAAGCACATCAAATGATTTGAAAGGTGTTCAAACACTAAAAAATCTTGTTAGAGACTATTAGTTTTAACCTTTGATTTGAAATGAGTTTGATGAAAGGGCTTCATATGCTTTAAATATACCTAATACCTATAAAAGGAGTAAAAAACAATAGGTCATTAAGCACATTAAGTGATTTGAAAGGTGTTCATATACAAAAAAATCTTGTAAGAGACTATGATAGTTGTAACCTTTGATTTGAAATGAGTTTGATCCAAGGGCTTCATATGATTTAAATATAAGTAATACCTATGAAAGGAATCAAAAACAATAGGTAATTAAGAACATCAAATGATTTGAAAGGTGTTCATACATCACAAAATCTCGTAAGATAATATGATAGTTTTAACCTTTGATTTGAAATGAGTTTGATCCAAGGGCTTCATATGCATTACATATACCTTATACCTATAAAAGGAATAAAAAACAATAGCCAATTAAGCACATCAAATGATTTGAAAGGTGTTCATACACCACAAAATCTCGTAAGAGACTATGATAGTTTTAAACTTTGATTTAAAAATGAGTTTGATCCAAGGGCTTCATATGATTTAAATATACCTAATACCAATTCAAAGAATCAAAAACAATAGGTAATTAAGCACATCAAATGATTTGAAAGGTGTTCATACACCACAAAATCTCGTAAGAGAGTATGATAGTTTTAACCTTTGATTTGAAATGAGTTTGATCCAAGGGCTTCATATGCTTTACATATACCTAATACCTATAAAATGTATCAAAAACAATAGCCAATTAAGCACATCAAATGATTTTAAAGGTGTTCATACACCACAAATTTCGTTAGAGACTATGATAGTTTTAACCTTTGATTTGAAATGAGTTTGATCCAACGCTTTCATATGATTTACATATACCTAATACCTATAAAAGGAATAAAAAACAATAGCCAATTAAGCACATCAAATGATTTGAAAGGTGTTCATACACCACAAAATCTCGTAAGAGACTATGATAGTTTTAAACTTTGATTTAAAAATGAGTTTGATCCAAGGGCTTCATATGATTTAAATATACCTAATACCAATTCAAATAATCAAAAACAATAGGTAATTAAGCACATCAAATGATTTGAAAGGTGTTCATACATCACAAAATTTCGTAAGTGACTATGATAGTTTTAACCTTTGATTTGAAATGAGTTTGATCCATGGGCTTCATATGCTTTACATATACCTAATACCTATGAAATGAATCAAAAACAATAGGTAATTAAGAACATCAAATGATTTGAAAGGTGTTCATACATCACAAAATCTCGTAAGAGACTATGATAGTTTTAACCTTTGATTTGAAATGAGTTTGATCAAAGGTCTTCATATGCTTTACATATACCTAATACCTATAAAAGGAATCAAAAAAATACCTAATTAAGCACATCAAATTATTTGAAAGGTGTTCAAACACTAAAAAATCTTGTTAGAGACTATTAGTTTTAACCTTTGATTTGAAATGAGTTTGATGAAAGGGCTTCATATGCTTTAAATATACCTAATACCTATAAAAGGAGTCAAAAATAATAGGTCATTAAGCACATTAAGTGATTTGAAAGGTGTTCATACACCAAAAAATCTTGTTAGTGACTATGATAGTTTTAACCTTTGATTTGAAATGAGTTTGATCCAAGGGCTTCATATGATTTACATATAAGTAATACCTACGAAAGGAATAAAAAACAATAGGTAATTAAGAACATCGAATGATTTGAAAGTTGTTCATACATCACAAAATCTCGAAAGAGAATATGATAGTTTTAACCTTTGATTTGAAATGAATTTTATCCAAGGGCTTCATATGCTTTACATATACCTAATACCTATGAAATGAATCAAAAACAATAGGTAATTAAGAACATCATATGATTTGAAAGGTGTTCATACATCACAAAATCTCGTAAGAGACTATGATAGTTTTAACCTTTGATTTGAAATGAGTTTGATCAAAGGTCTTCATATGCTTTACATATACCTAATACCTATAAAAGGAATCAAAAACAATACCTAATTAAGCACATCAAATGATTTGAAAGGTGTTCAAACACTAAAAAATCTCGTAAGAGACTATTAGTTTTAACCTTTGATTTGAAATGAGTTTGATCAAAGGGCTTCCGATGCTTTAAATATACCTAATACCTATAAATGGAGTCAAAAACAATAGGTAATTAAGCACATTAAGTGATTTGAAAGGTGTTCATACACCAAAAAATCTTGTAAGAGACTACGATAGTTTTAACCTTTGATTTGAAATGAGTTTGATCAAGGGGCTTCATATGATTTACATATAGCTAATACCTATGAATGGAATAAAAAACAATAGGTAATTAAGCACATCAAATGATTTGAAAGGTGTTCATACATCACAAAATCTCGTAAGTGACTATGATAGTTTTAACCTTTGATTTGAAATGAGTTTGATCCAAGGGCTTCATATGCTTTACATATACCTAATACCTATGAATGGAATAAAAAACAATAGGTAATTAAGCACATCAAATTATTTGAAAGGTGTTCATACGCCACAAAATCTCGTAAGAGACTATGATAGTTTTAACCTTTGATTTGAAATGAGTTTGATCAAGGGCTTCATATGCTATACATATACCTAATACCTATGAAAGGAATAAAAAACAATAGGTAATTAAGCACATCAAATGATTTGAAAGGTGTTCATACATTACAAAATCTCGTAAGAGACTATGATAGTTTTAACCTTTGATTTGAATTTAGTTTGATCCAAGGGCTTCATATGCTTTACATATACCTAATACCAATAAAAGGAATAAAAAACAATAGCCAATTAAGCACATCAAGTGATTTGAAAGGTGTTCATACACCACAAAATCTCGCAAGAGACTATGATTGTTTTAACCTTTGATTTGAAATGAGTTTGATCCAAGGGCTTCATATGCTTTACATATACCTTATACCTATTAAAGGAGTAAAAAACAATAGGTAATTAAACACATCAAGTGATTTGAAAGGTGTTCATACACCAAAAAATCTTGTAAGAGACTATGACAGTTTTAAGCTTTGATTTGAAATGAGTTTGATCCAAGGGCTTCATATGCTTTACATATACCTAATACCTATGAAAGGAATCAAAAACAATAGGTAATTACGCACATCAACTGATTTGAAGGTGTTCATACATCCCAAAATCTCGTAAGAGAATATGATAGTTTTAACCTTTGATTTGAAATGAGTTTGATCCAAGGGCTTCATATGCTTTACATATACCTAATACCTATGAAAGGAATCAAAAACAATAGGTAATTACGCACATCAACTTATTTGAAGGTGTTCATACATCCCAAAATCTCGTAAGAGACTATGATAGTTTTAACCTCTGATTTGAAATGAGTTTGATCCTAAGGCTTCATATGCTTTACATATACCTAATTCCTATGAAAGGAATCAAAAACAATAATTAATTCAGCACATCAAATGATTTGAAAGGTGTTCATACATCACAAAATCTCGTAAGAGACTATGATAATTTTAACCTTTGATTTGAAATTAGTTTGATCGAAGGTCTTCATATGCTTTAAATATACCTAATACCTGTAAAAGGAGTAAAAAACAATAGGTAATTAAGCACATTAAGTGATTTGAAAGGTGTTCATACACCAAAAAATCTTGTAAGAGACTACGATAGTTTTAACCTTTGATTTGAAATGAGTTTGATCCAAGGGCTTCATATGATTTACATATAAGTAATACCTATGAAAGGAATAAAAAACAATAGGTAATTAAGAGCATCAAATGATTTGAAAGGTGTTCATACATCACAAAATCTCGTAAGAGAATATGATAGTTTTAACCTTTGATTTGAAATGAGTTTGATCCAAGGGCTTCATATGCTTTACATATACCTAACACCGATAAAAGGAATAAAAAACAATAGCCAATTAAGCACATCAAATGATTTGAAAGGTGTTCATACACCACAAAATCTCGTAAGAGACTATGATAGTTTTAACCTTTGATTTGAAATGAGTTTGATCCAAGGGTTTCATATGTTTTACATATACCTAATACCTATTAAAGGAGTCAAAAACAATAGGTAATTAAGCACATCAAATGATTTGAAAGGTGTTCATACACCACAAAATCTCATAAGAGACTATGATAGTTTTAACCTTTGATTTGAAATGAGTTTGATCCAAAGTCTTCATATGCTTTAAATATTTCTAATACCTATAAAAAGAGTGAAAAACAATAGGTAATTAAGCACATTAAGTGATTTGAAAGGTGTTCATACACCAAAAAATCTCATAAGAGACTATGATAGTTTTAACCTTTGATTTGAAATGAGTTTGATCCAAGGGCTTCATATGTTTTACATATACCTAATACATATGAAAGAAATCAAAAACAATAGGTAATTAAGCACATCAAATGATTTGAAAGTTGTTTATACACAAAAAAAATCTTGTAAGAGACTATGATAGTTTTAACCTTTGATTTGAAATGAGTTTGATCCTAAGGCTTCATATGCTTTACATATACCTAATTCCTATGAAAGGAATCAAAAACAATAATTAATAAAGCACATCAAATGATTTGAAAGGTGTTCATACATCACAAAATCTCGTAAGAGACTATGATAGTTTTAACCTTTGATTTGAAATGAGTTTGATCCAAGGTCTTCATATGCTTTAAATATACCTAATACCTGTAAAAGGAGTAAAAAACAATAGGTAATTAAGCACATTAAGTGATTTGAAAGGTGTTCATACACCAAAAAATCTTGTAAGAGACTATGACAGTTTTAACCTTTGATTTGAAATGAGTTTGATCCAAGGGCTTCATATGCTTTACATATACCTAATACCTATGAAAGGAATCAAAAACAATAGGTAATTACGCACATCAACTGATTTGAAGGTGTTCATACATCCCAAAATCTCGTAAGAGACTATGATAGTTTTAACCTTTGATTTGAAATGAGTTTGATCCAAGGGCTTCATATGCTTTACATATACCTAATACCTATTAAAGGAGTCAAAAAAAATAGGTAATTAAGCACATCAAATGGTTTGAAAGGTGTTCATACAGCACAAAATCTCGTAAGAGACTATGATAGTTTTAACCTTTGATTTGAAATGAGTTTGATCAGAGGTCTTCATATGCTTTAAATATACCTAATACCTATAAAAGGGATCAAAAACAATAGGTAATTAAGCACATCAAATGATTTGAAAGGTGTTCATACACCACAAAATCTCATAAGAGACTATGATAGTTTTAACCTTTGATTTGAAATGATTTTTATCCAAGGTCTTCATATGCTTCAAATATACCTAATACCTATAAAAGGAGTGAAAAACAATAGGTAATTAAGCACATTAAGTGATTTGAAAGGTGTTCATACAACAAAAAATCTTGTAAGAGACTATGATAGTTTTAACTTTTGATTTTAAATGAGTTTGATCCAAGGGCTTCATATGCTTTACATATACCTAATACCAATAAAAGGAATAAAAAACAATAGCCAATTAAGCACATCAAGTGATTTTAAAGGTGTTCATACACCACAAAATCTCGTAAGAGACTATGATAGTTTTAACCTTTGATTTGAAATGAGTTTGATCCAAGGGCTTCATATGCTTTACATATACCTAATACCTATTAAAGGAGTAAAAAACAATGGGTAATTAAGCACATCAAATGATTTGAAAGGTGTTCATACACCACAAAATCTCATTACAGACTATGATAGTTTTAACCTTTGATTTGAAATGAGTTTGATCCAAGGGCTTCATATGCTTTACATATACCAAATACCTATAAAAGGAATCAAAAACAATAGTCAATTAAGCACATCAAATGATTTGAAAGGTGTTCATACACCACAAAATCTTATTACAGACTATGATAGTTTTAACCTTTGATTTGAAATGAGTTTTATCCATGGTCTTCATATGCTTTAAATATACCTAATACCTATAAAAGGAGTAAAAAACAATAGGTAATTAAGTACATCAAATGATTTTAAAGGTGTTCATACACCACATAATCTCATAAGAGACTATGATAGTTTTAACCTTTGATTTAAAATGAGTTTGATCCAAGGTCTTCATATGCTTTAAATATACCTAAAACCTATAAAAGGAGTGAAAAATAATAGATAATTAAGCACATTAAGTGATTTGAAAGGTGTTCATACACCAAAAAGTCTTGTAAGAGACTATGATCGTTTTAACCTTTGATTTGAAATGAGTTTGATCCAAGGGCTTCATATGCTTTACATATACCTAATACCAATAAAAGGAAACAAAAACAATAGCCAATTAAGCACATCAAGTGATTTGAAAGGTGTTTATACACCACAAAATCTCGTAAGAGACTATGATAGTTTTAACCTTTGATTTAAAATGAGTTTGATCCAAGGGCTTCATATGCTTTACAAATACCTAATACCTATTAAAGGAGTCAAAAACAATAGGTAATTAAGCACATCAAATGATTTGAAAGGTGTTCATACACCACAAAATCTCATAAGAGACTATGATAGTTTTAACCTTTGATTTGAAATGAGTTTGATCCAAGGTCATAATATGCTTTAAATATACCTAATACCTATAAAAGGAGTCAAAAACAATAGGTAATTAAGCACATCAAATGATTTGAAAGGTGTTCATACACCACAAAATCTCATAAGAGACTATGATAGTTTTAACCTTTGATTTGAAATGAGTTTGATCCAAGGTCTTCATATGCTTTAAATATACTTAATACCTATAAAAGGAGTCAAAAACAATAGGTAATTAAGCAAATCAAATGATTTGAAAGGTGTTCATACACCACAAAATCTCACAAGAGACGATGATAGTTTTAACCTTTGATTTGAAATGAGTTTGATCTAAGGGCTTCATATGCTTTACATATAACTAATTCCTATGAAAGGAATAAAAAACAATAGGTAATTAAGCACATCAAATGATTTGAAAGGTGTTCATACATCACAAAATCTCGTAAGGGAATATGATAGTTTTAACCTTTGATTTTAAATGGGTTTGATCCAAGGGCTTCATATGCTTTTCAAATAGCTAATACCTGTAAAAGGAATCAAAAACATCAGCCAATTAAGCACATTAAATGATTTAAAAGGTGTTCATACACCACAAAATCTCGTAAGAGACTATGATAGTTTTAACCTTCGATTCGAAATGAGTTTGATCCAAGGGCTTCATATGCTTTACATATACCTAATACCTATTAAAGGAGTCAAAAACAATAGGTAATTAAGCACATCAAATGATTTGAAAGGTGTTCATACACCACAAAATCTCGTAAGGGACTATGATAGTTTTAACCTTTGATTTGAAATGAGTTTGATCCAAGGTCTTCATATGCTTTAAATATACCTAATACCTATAAAAGGTTTCAAAAACAATAGGTAATTAAGCACATCAAATGATTTGAAAGGTGTTCATACACCACAAAATCTCATAAGAGACTATGATAGTTTTAACCTTTGATTTGAAATGAGTTTGATCCAAGGTCTTCATTTGCTTTAAATATACCTAATACCTATAAAACGAGTGAAAAACAATAGGTAATTAAGCACATTAAGTGATTTGAAAGGTGTTCATACACCAAAAAATCTTGTAAGAGACTATGATAGTTTTAACCTTTGATTTGAAATGAGTTTGATCCAAGGGCTTCATATGCTTTACATATACCTAATACCAATAAAAGGAATAAAAAACAATAGCCAATTAAGCACATCAAGTGATTTGAAAGGTGTTCATACACCACAAAATCTCGTAAGAGACTATGATAGTTTTAACCTTTGATTTGAAATGGGTTTGATCCAAGGTCTTCATATGCTTTAAATATACCTAATACCTATAAAAGGTATCAAAAACAATAGGTAATTAAGAACATGAAATGATTTGAAAGGTGTTCATACGCCACAAAATCTCATAAGAGACTATGATAGTTTTAACCTTCGATTTAAAATGAGTTTGATCCAAGGTCTTCATATGCTTTAAATATACCTAATACCTATAAAAGGAGTGAAAAACAATAGGTAATTAAGCACATTAAGTTATTTGAAAGGTGTTCATACACCAAAAAATCTTGTAAGGGACTATGATAGTTTTAAACTTTGATTTGAAATGAGTTTGATCGAAGGGCTTCATATGCTTTACATATACCTAATACCAATAAAAGGAATCAAAAACAATAGCCAATAAAGCACATCAAGTGATTTGAAAGGTGTTCATACACCACAAAATCTCGTAAGAGACTATAATAGTTTTAACCTTTGATTTGAAATGAGTTTGATCCAAGGGCTTCATATGCTTTACATATACCTAATACCTATAAAAGGAGTGAAAAAAAATAAGTAATTAAGCACGTTAAGTGATTTGAAAGGTGTTCCTACACCAAAAAGTCTTGTAAGAGACTATGATCGTTTTAACCTTTGATTTGAAATGAGTTTGATCCAAGGGCTTCATATGCTTTACATATACCTAATACCAATAAAAGGAATCAAAAACAATAGCCAATTAAGCACATCAAGTGATTTGAAAGGTGTTCATACATCATAAAATCTCGTAAGAGACTATGATAGTTTTAACCTTCGATTTGAAATGAGTTTGATCCAAGGGCTTCATATGCTTTACATATACCTAATACCTATTAAAGGAGTCAAAAACAATAGGTAATTAAGCACATCAAATGATTTGAAAGGTGTTCATACACCACAAAATCTCGTAAGGGACTATGATAGTTTTAACCTTTGATTTGAAATGAGTTTGATCCAAGGTCTTCATATGCTTTAAATATAACTAATACCTATAAAAGGTGTCAAAAACCATAGGTAATTAAGCACATCAAATGATTTGAAAGGTGTTCATACACCACAAAATCTCATAAGAGACTATGATAGTTTTAACCTTTGATTTGAAATGAGTTTGATCCAAGGTCTTCATATGCTTTAAATATACCTAATACCTATAAAAGGAGTCAAAAACAATAGGTAATTAAGCACATCAAATAATTTGAAACGTGTTCATACACCACAAAATCTCATAAGAGACTATGATAGTTTTAACCTTTGATTTGAAATGAGTTTGATCCAAGGGCTTCATATGCTTTAAATATACCTAATACCTATTAAAGGATTCAAAAACAATAGGTAATTAAGCACATCAAATGATTTGAAAGGTGTTCATACACCACAAAATCTCGTAAGAGACTATGATAGTTTTAACCTTTGATTTGAAATGAGTTTGATCCAAGGTCTTCATATGCTTTAAATATACCTAATAACTATAAAAGGTGTAAAAAATAATAGGTAATTAAGCACATCAAATGATTTGAAAGGTGTTCATACACCACAAAATCTCATAAGAGACTATGATAGTTTTAACCTTTGATTTGAAATGAGTTTAATCAAAGGTCTTCCTATGCTTTGAATATACCTAATACTTATAAAAGGAGTCAAAAACAATAGGTAATTAAGCACATCAAATGATTTGAAAGGTGTTCATACACCACAAAATCTCATAAGAGACTATGATAGTTTTAACCTATGATTTGAAATGAGTTTGATCCAAGGGATTCATATGCTTTACATTTACCTAATACCAATAAAAGGAATAAAAAACAATAGCCAATTAAGCACATCAAGTGATTTGAAAGGTGTTCATACACCATAAAATCTCGTAAGAGACTATGATAGTTTTAACCTTTGATTTTAAATGAGTTTTATCCAAGGTCTTCATATGCTTTACATATACCTAATACCTATTAAAGGAGTCAAAAATAATTGGTAATTAAGCAAATCAAATGATTTGAAAGGTGTTCATACACCACAAAATCTCGTAAGAGACTATGATAGTTTTAACCTTTGATTTGAAATGAGTTTGATCCAAGGGCTTCATATGCTTTACATTTACCTAATACCTATAAAAGGAGTGAAAAAAAATAGGTAATTAAGCACATTAAGTGATTTGAAAGGTGTTCATACACCAAAAAGTCTTGTAAGAGACTATGATCGTTTTAACCTTTGATTTGAAATGAGTTTGATCCAAGGGCTTCATATGCTTTACATATACCTAATACCAATAAAAGGAATAAAAAACAATAGCCAATTAAGCACATCAAGTGATTTGAAAGGTGTTCATACATCATAAAATCTCGTAAGAGACTATGATAGTTTTAACCTTCGATTTGAAATGAGTTTGATCCAAGGGCTTCATATGCTTTACATATACCTAATACCTATTAAAGGAGTTAAAAACAATAGGTAATTAAGCACATCAAATGATTTGAAAGGTGTTCATACACCACAAAATCTCGTAAGAGACTATGATAGTTTTAACCTTTGATTTGAAATGAGTTTGATCCAAGGTCTTCATATGCTTTACATATACCTAATACCAATAAAAGGAATCAAAAACAATAGCCAATTAAGCACATCAAGTGATTTGAAAGGTGTTCATACACCATAAATCTCGTAAGAGACTATGATAGTTTTAACCTTTGATTTGAAATGAGTTTGATCCAAGGTCTTCATATGCTTTAGATATACCTAATACCTATAAAAAGAGTGAAAACCAATAGGTAATTAAGCACATTAAGTGATTTGAAAGGTGTTCATACACCAAAAAATCTTGTAAGAGACTATGATAGTTTTAACCTTTGATTTGAAATGAATTTGATCCAAGGACTTCATATGCTTTACATATACCTAAAACATATGAAAGTAGGTAATTAAGAACATCAAATGATTTGAAAGCTGTTTATACACATAAAAATATTGTAAGAGACTATGATAGTTTTAACCTTTGATTTGAAATGAGTTTGATCCTAAGGCTTCATATGCTTTACTATACCTAATTCCTATGAAAGGAATCAAAAACAATAATTAATTAATCACATCAAATGCTTTGAAAGGTGTTCATACATCACAAAATCTCGTAAGAGACTATGATAGTTTTAACCTTTGATTTGAAATGAGTTTGATCCAAGGTCTTCATATGCTTTAAATATACCTAATACCTGTAAAAGGAGTAAAAAACAATAGGTAATTAAGCACATTAAGTCATTTGAAAGTTGTTCATACATCAAAAAATCTTGTAAGAGACTATGATAGTTTTAACCTTTGATTTGAAATGAGTTTGATCCAAGGGGTTTATATGCTTTACATATACCTAATACCTATGAAAGGAATCAAAAACAATAGGTAATTAAGCACATCAAATGATTTGAAAGGTTTTCATACATCACAAAATCTCGTAAGAGAGTATGATAGTTTTAACCTTTGATTTGAAATGAGTTTGATCCAAGGGCTTCATATGCTTTACATATAACTAATACCTATAAAAGGAATCAAAAACAATAGTCAATTAAGCACATCAAATGATTTGAAAGGTGTTCATACACCAAAAAATTTCGTAAGAGACTTTGATAGTTTTAACCTTTGATTTGAAATAAGTTTGATCCAAGGGCTTCATATGCTACATATACCTAATACCAATGAAAGGAATCAAAAACAATAGGTAATTAAGCACATCAAATGATTTGAAAGGTGTTCATACACCACAAAATCTCATAAGAGACTATGATAGTTTTAACCTTTGATTTGAAATGAGTTTGATCCAAGGTCTTCATATGCTTTAAACATACCTAATACCTATAAAACGAGTGAAAAACAATAGGTAATTAAGCACATTAAGTGATTTGAAAGGTGTTCATACACCAAAAAATCTTGTAAGAGACTATGATAGTTTTAACCTTTGATTTGAAATGAGTTTGATCCAAGGGCTTCATATGCTTTACATATACCTAATACCAATAAAAGGAATAAAAAACAACAGCCAATTAAGAACATCAAGTGATTTGAAAGGTGTTCATACACCACAAAATCTCGTAAGAGACTATGATAGTTTTAACCTTTGATTTGAAATGAGTTTGATCCAAGGTCTTCATATGCTTTAAATATACCTAATACCTATAAAAGGTATCAAAAACAATAGGTAATTAAGCACATGAAATGATTTGAAAGGTGTTCATACACCAAAAAATCTCATAAGAGACTATGATAGTTTTAACCTTTGATTTGAAATGAGTTTGATCCAAGGTCTTCATATGCTTTAAATATACCTAATACCTATAAAAGGAGTGAAAAACAATAGGTAATTAAGCACATTAAGTTATTTGAAAGGTGTTTATACACCAAAAAATCTTGTAAGGGACTATGATAGTTTTAAACTTTGATTTGAAATGAGTTTGATCCAAGGGCTTCATATGCTTTACATATACCTAATACCAATAAAAGGAATCAAAAACAATAGCCAATAAAGCACATCAAGTGATTTGAAAGGTGTTCATACACCACAAAATCTCGTAAGAAACTATAATAGTTTTCACCTTTGATTTGAAATGAGTTTGATCCAAGGGCTTCATATGCTTTACATATACCTAATACCTATAAAAGGAGTGAAAAAAAATAGGTAATTAAGCACATTAAGTGATTTGAAAGGTGTTCATACACCAAAAAGTCTTGTAAGAGACTATGATCGTTTTAACCTTTGATTTGAAATGAGTTTGATCCAAGGGCTTCATATGCTTTACATATACCTAATACCAATAAAAGGAATCAAAAACAATAGCCAATTAAGCACATCAAGTGATTTGAAAGGTGTTCATACATCATAAAATCTCGTAAGAGACTATGATAGTTTTAACCTTCGATTTGAAATGAGTTTGATCCAAGGGCTTCATATGCTTTACATATACCTAATACCTATTAAAGGAGTCAAAAACAATAGGTAATTAAGCACATCAAATGATTTGAAAGGTGTTCATACACCACAAAATCTCGTAAGGGACTATGATAGTTTTAACCTTTGATTTGAAATGAGTTTGATCCAAGGTCTTCATATGCTTTAAATATACCTAATACCTATAAAAGGTGTAAAAAACCATAGGTAATTAAGCACATCAAATGATTTGAAAGGTGTTCATACACCACAAAATCTCATAAGAGACTATGATAGTGTTAACCTTTGATTTGAAATGAGTTTGATCCAAGGTCTTCATATGCTTTAAATATACCTAATACCTATAAAAGGAGTCAAAAACAATAGGTAATTAAGCACATCAAATGATTTGAAAGGTGTTCATACACCACAAAATCTCGTAAGAGACTATGATAGTTTTAACCTTTGATTTGAAATGAGTTTGATCCAAGGTCTTCATATGCTTTAAATATACCTAATAACTATAAAAGGTATCAAAAATAATAGGTAATTAAGCACATCAAATGATTTGAAAGGTGTTCATACACCACAAAATCTCATAAGAGACTATGATAGTTTTAACCTTTGATTTGAAATGAGTTTAATTAAAGGTCTTCCTATGCTTTGAATATACCTAATACTTATAAAAGGAGTCAAAAACAATAGGTAATTAAGCACATCAAATGATTTGAAAGGTGTTCATACACCACAAAATCTCATAAGAGACTATGATAGTTTTATCCTATGATTTGAAATGAGTTTGATCCAAGGGCTTCATATGCTTTACATATACCTAATACCAATAAAAGGAATAAAAAACAATAGCCAATTAAGCACATCAAGTGATTTGAAAGGTGTTCATACACCATAAAATCTCGTAAGAGACTATGATAGTTTTAACCTTTGATTTTAAATGAGTTTTATCCAAGGTCTTCATATGCTTTACATATACCTAATACCTATTAAAGGAGTCAAAAACAATTGGTAATTAAGCAAATCAAATGATTTGAAAGGTGTTCATACACTACAAAATCTCGTAAGAGACTATGATAGTTTTAACCTTTGATTTGAAATGAGTTTGATCCAAGGGCTTCATATGCTTTACATATACCTAATACCTATAAAAGGAGTGAAAAAAAATAGGTAATTAAGCACATTAAGTGATTTGAAAGGTGTTCATACACCAAAAAGTCTTGTAAGAGACTATGATCGTTTTAACCTTTGATTTGAAATGAGTTTGATCCAAGGGCTTCATATGCTTTACATATACCTAATACCAATAAAAGGAATAAAAAAATAGCCAATTAAGCACATCAAGTGATTTGAAAGGTGTTCATACATCATAAAATCTCGTAAGAGACTATGATAGTTTTAACCTTCGATTTGAAATGAGTTTGATCCAAGGGCTTCATATGCTTTACATATACCTAATACCTATTAAAGGAGTTAAAAACAATAGGTAATTAAGCACATCAAATGATTTGAAAGGTGTTCATACACCACAAAATCTCGTAAGAGACTATGATAGTTTTAACCTTTGATTTGAAATGAGTTTGATCCAAGGTCTTCATATGCTTTAAATATACCTAATAACTATAAAAGGTATCAAAAATAATAGGTAATTAAGCACATCAAATGATTTGAAAGGTGTTCATACACCACAAAATCTCATAAGAGACTATGATAGTTTTAACCTTTGATTTGAAATGAGTTTAATCAAAGGTCTTCCTATGCTTTGAATATACCTAATACTTATAAAAGGAGTCAAAAACAATAGGTAATTAAGCACATCAAATGATTTGAAAGGTGTTCATACACCACAAAATCTCATAAGAGACTATGATAGTTTTAACCTATGATTTGAAATGAGTTTGATCCAAGGGCTTCATATGCTTTACATATACCTAATACCAATAAAAGGAATAAAAAACAATAGCCAATTAAGCACATCAAGTGATTTGAAAGGTGTTCATACACCATAAAATCTCGTAAGAGACTATGATAGTTTTAACCTTTGATTTTAAATGAGTTTTATCCAAGGTCTTCATATGCTTTACATATACCTAATACCTATTAAAGGAGTCAAAAACAATTGGTAATTAAGCAAATCAAATGATTTGAAAGGTGTTCATACACTACAAAATCTCGTAAGAGACTATGATAGTTTTAACCTTTGATTTGAAATGAGTTTGATCCAAGGGCTTCATATGCTTTACATATACCTAATACCTATAAAAGGAGTGAAAAAAATAGGTAATTAAGCACATTAAGTGATTTGAAAGGTGTTCATACACCAAAAAGTCTTGTAAGAGACTATGATCGTTTTAACCTTTGATTTGAAATGAGTTTGATCCAAGGGCTTCATATGCTTTACATATACCTAATACCAATAAAAGGAATAAAAAAATAGCCAATTAAGCACATCAAGTGATTTGAAAGGTGTTCATACATCATAAAATCTCGTAAGAGACTATGATAGTTTTAACCTTCGATTTGAAATGAGTTTGATCCAAGGGCTTCATATGCTTTACATATACCTAATACCTATTAAAGGAGTTAAAAACAATAGGTAATTAAGCACATCAAATGATTTGAAAGGTGTTCATACACCACAAAATCTCGTAAGAGACTATGATAGTTTTAACCTTTGATTTGAAATGAGTTTGATCCAAGGTCTTCATATGCTTTACATATACCTAATACTAATAAAAGGAATCAAAAACAATAGCCAATTAAGCACATCAAGTGATTTGAAAGGTGTTCATACACCATAAATCTCGTAAGAGACTATGATAGTTTTAACCTTTGATTTGAAATGAGTTTGATCCAAGGTCTTCATATGCTTTAGATATACCTAATACCTATAAAAAGAGTGAAAACCAATAGGTAATTAAGCACATTAAGTGATTTGAAAGGTGTTCATACACCAAAAAATCTTGTAAGAGACTATGATAGTTTTAACCTTTGATTTGAAATGAATTTGATCCAAGGACTTCATATGCTTTACATATACCTAATACATATGAAAGTAGGTAATTAAGAACATCAAATGATTTGAAAGCTGTTTATACACATAAAAATATTGTAAGAGACTATGATAGTTTTAACCTTTGATTTGAAATGAGTTTGATCCTAAGGCTTCATATGCTTTACTATACCTAATTCCTATGAAAGGAATCAAAAACAATAATTAAATTAATCACATCAAATGCTTTGAAAGGTGTTCATACATCACAAAATCTCGTAAGAGACTATGATAGTTTTAACCTTTGATTTGAAATGAGTTTGATCCAAGGGGTTTATATGCTTTACATATACCTAATACCTATGAAAGGAATCAAAAACAATAGGTAATTAAGCACATCAAATGATTTGAAAGGTTTTCATACATCACAAAATCTCGTAAGAGAGTATGATAGTTTTAACCTTTGATTTGAAATGAGTTTGATCCAAGGGCTTCATATGCTTTACATATACCAAATACCTATAAAAGGAATCAAAAACAATAGTCAATTAAGCACATCAAATGATTTGAAAGGTGTTCATACACCAAAAAATTTCGTAAGAGACTATGATAGTTTTAACCTTTGATTTGAAATAAGTTTGATCCAAGGGCTTCATATGCTACATATACCTAATACCAATGAAAGGAATCAAAAACAATAGGTAATTAAGCACATCAAATGATTTGAAAGGTGTTCATACATCACCAAATCTCGTAAGAGACTATGATAGTCTTAACCTTTGATTTAAAGTGAGTTTGATCCAAGGGCATCATATGCTTTACATATACCTAATACCTATTAAAGGAGTAAAAAATAATAGTTAATTAAGCACATCAAATGATTTGAAAGGTGTTCATACACCACAAAATCTCATAACAGACTATGATAGTTTTAACCTTTGATTTGAAATGGGTTTGATCCAAGGGCTTCATCTGCTTTACAAATAGATAATACCTATAAAAGGAATAAAAAACATCAGCCAATTAAGCACAATAAATGATTTAAAAGGTGTTCATACACCACAAAATATCGTAAGAGATTATGATAGTTTTAACCTTTGATTTGAAATGAGTTTGATCCAAGGACTTCATATGCTTTTAATATACCTAATACCTTTAAAAGGTGTCAAAAACAATAGGTAATTAAGCACATCAAATGATTTGAAAGGTGTTCATACACCACAAAATCTCATAAGAGACTATGATAGTTTTAACCTTTGATTTGAAATGAGTTTAATCAAAGGTCTTTATATGCTTTAAATATACCTAATACTTATAAAAGGAGTCAAAAACAATAGGTAATTAAGCACATCAAATGATTTGAAAGGTGTTCGTACACCACAAAATCTCGTGTGAGACTATGATAGTTTTAACCTTTGATTTCAAATGAGTTTGATCCAAGGTCTTCATATGCTTTAAATATACTTAATACCTATAAAAGGTGGCAAAAACAATAGGTAATTAAGCACATCAAATGATTTGAAAGGTGTTCATACACCACAAAATCTCATAAGAGACTATGATAGTTTTAACCTTTGATTTGAAATGAGTTTAATCAAAGGTCTTCATATGCTTTAAATATACCTAATACTTATAAAAGGAGTCAAAAACAATAGGTAATTAAGCACATCAAATGATTTGAAAGGTGTTCATACACCACAAAATCTAATAAGAGACTATGATAGTTTTAACCTTTGATTTGAAATGAGTTTGATCCAAGGGCTTCATATGGTTTAAATATACCTAATACCTATAAAAGGAGTCAAAAACAATAGGTAATTAAGCAAATCAAATGATTTGAAAGGTGTTCATACACCACAAAATCTCACAAGAGACTATGATAGTTTTAACCTTTGATTTGAAATGAGTTTGATCTAAGGGGGTCATATGCTTTACATATACCTAATTCCTATGAAAGGAATCAAAACCAATAGGTAATTAAGCACATCAAATGATTTGAAAGGTGTTCATACATCACAAAATCTCGTAAGAGAATATGATAGTTTTAACCTTTGATTTGAAATGGGTTTGATCGAAGGGCTTCATATGCTTTACAAATAGCTAATACCTATAAAAGGAATCAAAAATATCAGCCAATTAAGCACATTAAATGATTAAAAAGGTGTTCATACACCACAAAATCTCGTAAGAGACTATGATAGTTTTAACCTTTGATTTGAAATGAGTTTAATCAAAGGTCTTCATATGCTTTAAATATACCTAATACTTATAAAAGGAGTCAAAAACAATAGGTAATTAAGCACATCAAATGATTTGAAAGGTGTTCATACACCACAAAATCTCATAAGAGACTATGATAGTTTTAACCTTTGATTTGAAATGAGTTTGATCCAAGGGCTTCATATGCTTTACATATACCTAATACCAATAAAAGGAATCAAAAACAATAGCCAATTAAGCACATCAAGTGATTTGAAAGGTGTTTATACACCATAAAATCTCGTAAGAGACTATGATAGTTTTAACCTTTGATTTTAAATGAGTTTTATCAAAGGGCTTCATATGCTTTACATATACATAATACCTATTAAAGGAGTCAAAAACAATAGGTAATTAAGCAAATCAAATGATTTGAAAGGTGTTCATACACCACAAAATCTCATAAGAGACTATGATAGTTTTAACCTTTGAATGAGTTTGATCCAAGGTCTTCATATGCTTTAAATATACCTAATACCTATAAAAGGAGTCAAAAACATAGGTAATTAAGCAAATCAAATGATTTGAAAGGTGTTCATATACCACAAAATCTCACAAGAGACTATGATAGTTTTAACCTTTGATTTGAAATGAGTTTGATCTAAGGGGGTCATATGCTTTACATATACCTAATTCCTATGAAAGGAATAAAAAACAATAGGTAATTAAGCACATCAAATGATTTGAAAGGTGTTCATACATCACAAAATCTCGTAAGAGAATATGATAGTTTTAACCTTTGATTTGAAATGAGTTTGATCCAAGGGCTTCATATGCTTTACATATACCTAATACCTATTAAAGGAGTCAAAAACAATAGGTAATTAAGTACATCAAATGATTTGAAAGGTGTTCAGACACCACAAAATCTCGAAAGAGACAATGATAGTTTTAACCTTTGATTTGAAATGAGTTTGATCCAAGGTCTTCATATGCTTTAAATATACCTAATACCTATAAAAGGTGTCAAAAACAATAGGTAATTAAGCACATCAAATGATTTGAAAGGTGTTCATACACCACAAAATCTCATAAGAGACTATGATAGTTTTAACCTTTGATTTGAAATGAGTTTAATCAAAGGTCTTCATATGCTTTAAATATACCTAATACTTATAAAAGGAGTCAAAAACAATAGGTAATTATGCACATCAAATGATTTGAAAGGTGTTCATACACCACAAAATCTCATAAGAGACTATGATAGTTTTTACCTTTTATTTGAAATGAGTTTGATCCAAGGGCTTCATATGCTTTACATATACCTAATACCAATCAAAGGAATCAAAAACAAAAGCCAATTAAGCACATCAAGTGATTTGAAAGGTGTTCATACACCATAAAATCTCGTAAGAGACTATGATAGTTTTAACCTTTGATTTTAAATGAGTTTTATCCAAGGGCTTCATATCTTTTACATGTACCTAATACCTATTAAAGGAGTCAAAAACAATAGGTAATTAAGCAAATCAAATGATTTGAAAGGTGTTCATACACCACAAAATCTCATAAGAGACTATGATAGTTTTAACCTTTGATTTGAAATGAGTTTGATCCAAGGTCTTCACATGCTTTAAATATACCTAATACCTATAAAAGGAGTCAAAAACAATAGGTAATTAAGCAACTCAAATGATTTGAAAGGTGTTCATACACCACAAAATCACACAAGAGACTATGATAGTTTTAACCTTTGATTTGAAATGAGTTTGATCCAAGGGCTTCATATGCTTTACATATACCTAATACCAATAAAAGGAATCAAAAACAATAGCCAATTAAGCACATCAAGTGATTTGAAAGGTGTTTAGACACCATAAAATCTCGTAAGAGACTATGATAGTTTTAACCTTTGATTTTAAATGAGTTTTATCCAAGGGCTTCATATGCTTTACATATACCTAATACCTATTAAAGGAGTCAAAAACAATAGGTAATTAAGCAAATCAAATGATTTGAAAGGTGTTCATACACCACAAAATCTCGTAAGAGACTATGATAGTTTTAACCTTTGATTTGAAATGAGTTTGATCC
The DNA here is from genome assembly GCA_947645195.1 of Patellifolia procumbens. Lineage (NCBI taxonomy): Eukaryota > Viridiplantae > Streptophyta > Magnoliopsida > Caryophyllales > Amaranthaceae > Patellifolia > Patellifolia procumbens. The sequence continues at coordinate 56,563 of CANSGD010001237.1, read as the reverse complement.
AAGGTCTTTACATGCTTTAAATATACCTAATACCTATAAAAGGAGTCAAAAACAATAGGTAATTAAGCAAATCAAACGATTTGAAAGGTGTTCATACACCACAAAATCACACAAGAGACTATGATAGTTTTAACCTTTGATTTGAAATGAGTTTGATCCAAGGGCTTCATATGCTTTACATATACCTAATACCTATTAAAGGAGTCAAAAACAATAGGTAAGTAAGCACATCAAATGATTTGAAAGGTGTTCAGACACCACAAAATCTCGTAAGAGTCTATGATAGTTTTAACCTTTGATTTGAAATGTGTTTGATCCAAGATCTTCATATGCTTTAAATATACCTAATACCTATAAAAAGGTGTCAAAAACAATAGGTAATTAAGCACATCAAATGATTTGAAAGGTGTTCATACATCACAAAATCTCGTAAGAGAATATGATAGTTTTAACCTTTGATTTGAAATGGGTTTGATCCAAGGGCTTCATCTGCTTTACAAATAGATAATACCTATAAAAGGAATCAAAAACATCAGCCAATTAAGCACAATAAATGATTTAAAAGGTGTTCATACACCACAAAATCTCGTAAGAGATTATGATAGTTTTAACCTTTGATTTGAAATGAGTTTGATCCAAGGTCTTCATATGCTTTAAATATACCTAATACCTATAAAAGGTGTCAAAAACAATAGGTAATTAAGCACATCAAATGATTTGAAAGGTGTTCATACACCACAAAATCTCATAAGAGACTATGATAGTTTTAACCTTTGATTTGAAATGAGTTTAATCAAAGGTCTTCATATGCTTTAAATATACCTAATACTTATAAAAGGAGTCAAAAACAATAGGTAATTAAGCACATCAAATAATTTGAAAGGTGTTCATACACCACAAAATCTCGTGAGAGACTATGATAGTTTTAACCTTTGATTTGAAATGAGTTTGATCCAAGGTCTTCATATGCTTTAAATATACTTAATACCTATAAAAGGTGTCAAAAACAATAGGTAATTAAGCACATCAAATGATTTGAAAGGTGTTCATACATGATATCACGTATTTATATAGAGTTTTCTCCCTTATTTACAAGCTAATTTATGCGTCATTGGAGCTCTTGGGAGCTATTTTGTGCTAACTTTCGTATGCAGTTGTGGTTTCGTGTTGTAGTATTGAATTGCAGTTTTTATGGAGTTTTCTCCTTATTCCCGAGCCATTTGGAAGCAACCATGGCTTTACGAGATGTTATGAGGCACGTAGGATGGCTCACGAGTTTTATGGGTAGTTTAGGAGGTCCCAAGACCCCTAAACATGAAGATTAAAGAGCCAAAGAGTCAAAAAGGAGGTCTCCGTATACTGATCGGGCGAAAATGGCCCGATCGGGCGAAAATACACTGATCGGGTATAGAAGTTGCGGACCCGATCGGGCGAGTCACGCCCGATCGCATCGGGCGAGCATCAATGCACCAGACCCGATCGGGCATAGTGTGCCCGACCCGATCGGGCCAGGTGCTGCTAGGTCTTATATTGTTGCTGCTTGCGAGGCGCTTGTGCTGGGCTGTAATGCTCCCAGGCCCGATCGGGTGGCTGCCCAAGGCCCGATCGGGCGGACCTTAATCTTCGTCTGCATAGCGCGCTGCTGCTGCGTGGACCACGAGAAGCAAAAGGGGAGCTTTTGGTATTTGACCCGATCGGGTACTGTGCTCGGGCCCGATCGGGCCTGGGGTCATGTGTCGCGCTTTTTCACTTTTTGTTCCCGTTTTTAGTGAACTTGAGGGATTATAAATACCTTTTTCCTCATTATCTTTCATGGATCTTTTATTCATCTTTCATTAGGTTTTAGACTAGTTTTATTCTACATTGCTCTTAGTTTAATTCAAACACTTTAGATTAATGTAGAGGTGATCAAACCTATTTCGATTTCAATAAAAGTTCCTGCTTTCCGTTAATTAGTACTCTTCTCTACTCTTTATCTCTTTAATTACTTTGATTGCTTAGTTTAATTATTCAATTGTTCATGATGCAATTCTTAGGGTTTCATATTAGTCTTATTGTTGTCAATTCAATTATGAGTGAGTAGTTCTCTTTCTAGGGTGTTAGATAGGAAAGCCATGTTTATACCATGATTGTGATTTAGATTTCTATCAATTTCTAGGGCTTGATTAGGGTGATTGTGATGTGGTTTGTTCTTATTGAGTAATTAATGTCAGTGTACAATTTCATTGTTTGCTTGTGGTTAATAGTTGTTTGCACAGATCCGTCTTACGACTAGAGGCCTAGGACACATCAGTAGTTCTGATTACGTTAGTGAACATGCGGCGTATGTTGAACTATGAGCGTTGAGTCTTAACCATAGCTCAACATAGGCTCTAATCCCCCGACTCTTGACTTAGGTTTTAATAGTAGTTGACCCTATTTGATCGGTATAAGCATGGTGGACCGACCTAATACCCTAGACTTTTATTCCATAGTTTAATCCTCGATTTATTCAGTCTTCCGTAGTCTATTCCTTAGTTTAATTAATTCTTATCTGATTTCATCTGGAGTAGCTGAATTGGTTGAATATTGATTTAGAAACTCTGTCTCCCTGTGGATTCGACCCTGCTTCCACTGACTACCTAGTTAGAGGTCCGTAGGTTTATTTTTGATTAGGTGACACGACTAAAACCTATCAAATTTTGGCGCCGTTGCCGGGGAGACGGCTAGTTCTCTAAGTTTTTATTTAATTATTTGGTCTAGTTCTCTGTACCTCATTGGAACTTCATTGTTTCAATCGAGGTACGTTTTACTGCTGCTCTTTGTTTCTTTTGTATGCCCAGGTCCTAAAGAAACGGTTCCCCAATTCCAGCGGACCCCGATCTTACTAGGACAATCAGGCGGATCCGAAAGATAAAACAGAAAGAAAAGCAGTCTGTTCAGCTGAACACCTCTAGAACAGACACCTTGAATTCAGTTATGTCAAAATCACTGAAGTCATATGGGGTGCCCAACCCGGATGGTCTCTCCACTGGACCTACTATGCCCACCATTGCCGCAGCAAATTTCGAAATCAAGCCTGGACTCATCAGCATGGTCCAGCAAAATCAGTTTGGTGGGCATCCTACTGAAGATCCGGCAAATCATCTACAACGGTTTCAACAACTTTGTCGAACCGTTAAACATGCCGGCGTCACTCCAGATCAACTCAAAGTCATGTTGTTCGAGTTTTCACTGAGAGATAGAGCCCAAAAATGGTTGAACGATGTGAAAGAAACCGAGTGGAGTGAGATTTCTGCTGCATTTCTGAGAGAGTATTACCCACCTACTAAAACAGCAGAAATCAGAAATAAACTAGCCACGTTTTTCCAAGAGCCTGATGAAACATTAAGGGAAGCGTGGGCTAGGTTTAGAGATTTACAGAGAGAGTGTCCACACCATAATATGGACAAATGGTTCTTGACGCAGACATTCTACAATGGTCTGCAGCCTCAGACGAAGTGTATTGTTGATTCGTCTGCAGGAGGAGTGTTTTTAGACAAGGCAGTTGATGAGGGTTATGAATTCATATCAAATCTTGCAGCCAATGACCATACATCATCTAGGAGTTTGACTAAGAAGGTACTTGAAGTTGACGCTATTTCATTGCTTACATCTCAGATGGCGCAACTAACTCAGCAGCTAATGAAGTCTTCTAGTCCGACACCTCCACCCATGAGTATCAATGCTATGTCTGCAGTAGCACCCATTACCTCATCTTACTGCGAGGTATGTGGTGTTCAGGGTCACTTTGGGCATGACTGTCAGTTCAGTCAATTTCAGATGGAGCAGGCCAATGCCTTCCAACAAAGACCACAAACCTTCCCCCCTTCACATAACTACCAAAACCCACAAAACCATCAACCTCCACCTCCACAAAACTACCCTAAACCCTCATACCATCAAACCCCACAACATTTCCAAAGACCACCACCACAAAACTTCCATCATCCCAATAACTTCCAAACTCCACAAAATTTCCACACCCCACCCCCACAAAACAACAACCCACAAGAGCCTAGCAATTCTGAACTGATGAAACTGATATTGTCGATGCAAAAGGCAAATGAGGAAACACGGAGGGCCCAGGAGGAAGCAAGGAGGGCCCAAGAGAAGCACATCCAACTTCTCGAGGCTCAAGTTGCTCAGTTGGCAGAATCTAATGCACAGAGGCAGCAGGGACAATTGCCAGGGCAACCAGTTCAGAGAGAACATGTGAATGCCATCACTCTTCGTAGTGGCATTGCATATGATGCCCCTCCAGTGCCCATTGATGAGGTTACTCCGACTGCAGGGAAGAAGAGGGTGGTAGAGGAAGGAAAAAGAAAGAATTCGACGTCTGAAGTCGATTTGTCTGCAGAAGCTGAACAGACAGGGAAGAAAAAGGAGAAGGTTTCTGAAACGCCTTTTACACCAAGGCTACCTTTTCCTCACAGGATGCAACAATCTAAGGTCGATCAGCAATTTGGTAAGTTCTTGGCTATGGTCAAGAACCTTGAGGTAACGATTCCATTTACAGATTTAATTACCCAAGTGCCTGTTTATGCCAAATTTCTGAAAGACATGATCACTAAGAAAAGAGACTTTGGTGGGGTAGAACGTGTCGCTCTTACTGAAGAGTGTAGTGCTTTTATTCAAAATAAAACCCCACTAAAGTTAAAAGATCCTGGTAGTTTTTCTATACCCTGCCATCTTGGACCTATTTTTATTGATAAGGCTTTGTGTGATTTAGGTGCTTCTGTTTCTGTTATGCCATTGTCTGTTTATAAGAAACTGAACATGGGAGCCCTTAAATGCACACAAATCACTTTACAGATGGCGGATCGTTCTATAAATACCCTCTAGGTGTTTTAGAGGATGTTCCTGTTAGGGTAGGGAAATTCTATATTCCTGTTGATTTTGTGGTGTTAGATATGGATGAGGATGCCCAGATTCCTATTATCTTGGGTAGGCCGTTTTTGTGTACTGCTGGTGCTGTCATTGATGTCAAGTCTGGGTCTTTAACTCTGAGTGTTGGTGATGATAAAGTGATTTTTAAACTAACCAATGCTGTTAAGGCTCCTATGCTTGAACAATCTTTTTGCAGGGATAAGGTTTTAGATGAAGTAGGGGTGGAGAAGGTTCAAATTCCACCTAAGGTTGCCTCACCGTCTGGAGGCATTGTCAAGAACATTTGGAGGAGAAAGATGTTTGATGAGGGTGGCACTCATTGCCAAGCCCCTCCTATTTGAGAGAGGGAGGATTATGGTCGTGCGGGACCTTTATAAACCAGCGCTGTGCGAGAGGCAACTCGTATTTTCTTTTCTTTCCCTTTTTCTTTTCTTCTTATTTTTTTTCCTTTTGTGAGCGAGAGTGAGGGTACTAACATTGTTTTTCCTCTTAGCATAGTCCTTATCACCTTTTGGCATTGAGGACACTGCCAAGTTTAGCTTGGGGGAGGAGTTCTGTTTGTATTCCCTATCTCTTTTACTGCTTTCTAGAATAGTTTTACTGCTTTCGGAAAATACTGAAAAAATGAAAAAAATATGGTTCCCATGACTGGTTTAGTTGCCTCCCTGTGCCCCTTGTTGTGCTCTATTTGAAATTGATTTGACTTTGTTTTCTGGATAGCTGGGCATTTGTGATCTTGAGGCTATGATTTGATGTTTGATTGCTATGATTTCGAGCATTTCTGGATTATATTAGACCACTTTATGCTGCATACCTGAATTGGTTAGACTGTGAGGCCTCTTTGTAGCCTATTGGATTCATATTATTATCCAGTCTATTCTTGTGTGTTAGTTCCTCTTTAGTGGATTGATCTTGACTTTGACTTCGTACTTGTCTGATTTTAGATGACTTGTAGCATGTGCTGTGATAGAGGCGGTCTTTTGTCTTATTCTTGAGCTTCAGAGTGAGTTTTTGATATACTTTTATCCTCCTTAGCCCCGCTGAGCCTAATGACTTGTTTCGTATTACTTAAACCCCTATTATGAGCCAAAAGCCTTCACTTGATATTATTCCAAGCCTAGCTTGGGGGAGCTTTTGTATGGGTTGAGTTTGAGATTGGTTTGTTGGTTTAGTTTGGTTTTTGAGGAATTTAAAAGTGTATTTGCTGTGGTTTGAGAGTGAGAAAGAGAAAAGAAAGAAAGCAAGTTTAGAGTTGCGTGAATGAAGTTCAGAAAAATGAAAGAAAAATGAAATGAAAATTCAAAAGAATTCTAGTTCTTTCATTCACGTACGTTCATAAAAGAATATTCGCTCCATTGCTAGAAAATTGGGTTTGTTATGAGCTTTTCATTGATTTATGAGAGTTGGGTTACTTTACATGGTTTTATGGTGATTGTTGGGAGTTGTGTAGGCCATCTTAGGCCTTGTTTGAATGATTTATGCTCCCCCTTTCTTGGTTTTTCCACCACATTACCCAAAAGTATCCTCTACCTCTCGCCTAAGCCCCATTAAAACCCTATAAAGTCCTCTTGAGCTTATGTCTGCATTGTTCATTTGATTGATTTCGAGTCAGTTTGTCAAAGTTAAAGAGTATTTCTGCTAATTGAGTCGACTTGACTAGGATGAGCGTCATTGAACCTTCTTAAACACATGAGAGTGTGAGTGGGAAGGGTACTTATGGTCGGGTTGGTGAGTGTTCGGGCACATTCTTTGCCTGCCACAAAATTGAGAGGAGTGACACCCTTGTGAGTGCCTTTTCAGGACTTGTATGCTTTGTGGATGCTTGAATTTGATAAATTGCTTGAATGATTGGTGGTTGGATGGATTTGATTAGCCAAACTTGAATTATGCCTGCTTGAACGATTCTTAGTCTTGAAAATGTTTTGAGCTTTGATTTGTTTCTATCTTTGGGGTGAGGTAATCTATTCCATGTTCATGTGCTGTTTGCTTGAGGACAAGCAAAGGTTTAGCTTGGGGGAGTTTGATATCACGTATTTATATAGAGTTTTCTCCCTTATTTACAAGCTAATTTGTGCGTCATTGGAGCTCTTGGGAGCTATTTTGTGCTAACTTTCGTATGCAGTTGTGGTTTCGTGTTGTAGTATTGAATTGCAGTTTTTATGGAGTTTTCTCCTTATTCCCGAGCCATTTGGAAGCAACCACGGCTTTACGAGATGTTATGAGGCACGTAGGATGGCTCACGAGTTTTATGGGTAGTTTAGGAGGTCCCAAGACCCCTAAACATGAAGATTAAAGAGCCAAAGAGTCAAAAAGGAGGTCTCCGTATACTGATCGGGCGAAAATGGCCCGATCGGGCGAAAATACACTGATCGGGTATAGAAGTTGCGGACCCGATCGGGCGAGTCACGCCCGATCGCATCGGGCGAGCATCAATGCACCAGACCCGATCGGGCATAGTGTGCCCGACCCGATCGGGCCAGGTGCTGCTAGGTCTTATATTGTTGCTGCTTGCGAGGCGCTTGTGCTGGGCTGTAATGCTCCCAGGCCCGATCGGGTGGCTGCCCAAGGCCCGATCGGGCGGACCTTAATCTTCGTCTGCATAGCGCGCTGCTGCTGCGTGGACCACGAGAAGCAAAAGGGGAGCTTTTGGTATTTGACCCGATCGGGTACTGTGCTCGGGCCCGATCGGGTCTGGGGTCATGTGTCGCGCTTTTTCACTTTTTGTTCCCGTTTTTAGTGAACTTGAGGGATTATAAATACCTTTTTCCTCATTATCTTTCATGGATCTTTTATTCATCTTTCATTAGGTTTTAGACTAGTTTTATTCTACATTGCTCTTAGTTTAATTCAAACACTTTAGATTAATGTAGAGGTGATCAAACCTATTTCGATTTCAATAAAAGTTCCTGCTTTCCGTTAATTGGTACTCTTCTCTACTCTTTATCTCTTTAATTACTTTGATTGCTTAGTTTAATTATTCAATTGTTCATGATGCAATTCTTAGGGTTTCATATTAGTCTTATTGTTGTCAATTCAATTATGAGTGAGTAGTTCTCTTTCTAGGGTGTTAGATAGGAAAGCCATGTTTATACCATGATTGTGATTTAGATTTCTATCAATTTCTAGGGCTTGATTAGGGTGATTGTGATGTGGTTTGTTCTTATTGAGTAATTAATGTCAGTGTACAATTTCATTGTTTGCTTGTGGTTAATAGTTGTTTGCACAGATCCGTCTTACGACTAGAGGCCTAGGACACATCAGTAGTTCTGATTACGTTAGTGAACATGCGGCGTATGTTGAACTATGAGCGTTGAGTCTTAACCATAGCTCAACATAGGCTCTAATCCCCCGACTCTTGACTTAGGTTTTAATAGTAGTTGACCCTATTTGATCGGTATAAGCATGGTGGACCGACCTAATACCCTAGACTTTTATTCCATAGTTTAATCCTCGATTTATTCAGTCTTCCGTAGTCTATTCCTTAGTTTAATTAATTCTTATCTGATTTCATCTGGAGTAGCTGAATTGGTTGAATATTGATTTAGAAACTCTGTCTCCCTGTGGATTCGACCCTGCTTCCACTGACTACCTAGTTAGAGGTCCGTAGGTTTATTTTTGATTAGGTGACACGACTAAAACCTATCAATACACCACAAAATCTCATAAGAGACTATGATAGTTTTAACCTTTGATTTGAAATGAGTTTAATCAAAGGTCTTCATATGCTTTAAATATACCTAATACTTATAAAAGGAGTCAAAAACAATAGGTAATTAAGCACATCAAATGATTTGAAAGGTGTTCATACACCACAAAATCTCATAAGAGACTATGATAGTTTTAACCTTTGATTTGAAATGAGTTTGATCCAAGGGCTTCATATGCTTTACATATACCTAATACCAATAAAAGGAATCAAAAACAATAGCCAATTAAGCGCATCAAGTGATTTGAAAGGTGTTCATACACCATAAAATCTCGTAAGAGACTATGATAGTTTTAACCTTTGATTTTAAATGAGTTTTATCCAAGGGCTTCATATGCTTTACATATACCTAATACCTATTAAAGGAGTCAAAAACAATAGGTAATTAAGCAAATCAAATGATTTTAAAGGTGTTCATACACCATAAAATCTCATAAGAGACTATGATAGTTTTAACCTTTGATTTTAAATGAGTTTGATCCAAGGTCTTCATATGCTTTAAATATACCTAATACCTATAAAAGGAGTCAAAAACAATAGGTAATTAAGGAAATCAAATGATTTGAAAGGTGTTCATACACCACAAAATCTCACAAGAGACTATGATAGTTTTAACCTTTGATTTGAAATGAGTTTGATCTAAGGGGGTCAGATGCTTTACATATACCTAATTCCTATGAAAGGAATCAAAAACAATAGGTAATTAAGCACATCAAATGATTTGAAAGGTGTTCATACATCACAAAATCTCATAAGAGAATATGATAGTTTTAACCTTTGATTTGAAATGGATTTGATCGAAGGGCTTCATATGCTTTACAAATAGCTAATACCTATAAAAGGAATCAAAAAATATCAGCCAATTAAGCACATTAAATGATTTAAAAGGTGTTCATACACCACAAAATCTCGTAAGAGACTATGATTGTTTTAACCTTTGATTTGAAATGAGTTTAATCAAAGGTCTTCATATGCTTTAAATATACCTAATACTTATAAAAGGAGTCAAAAACAATAGGTAATTAAGCACATCAAATGATTTGAAAGGTGTTCATACACCACAAAATCTCATAAGAGACTATGATAGTTTTAACCTTTGATTTGAAATGAGTTTGATCCAAGGGCTTCATATGCTTTACATATACCTAATACCAATAAAAGGAATCAAAAACAATAGCCAATTAAGCACATCAAGTGATTTGAAAGGTGTTCATACACCATAAAATCTCGTAAGAGACTATGATAGTTTTAACCTTTGATTTTAAATGAGTTTTATCCAAGGGCTTCATATGCTTTACATATACCTAATACCTATTAAAGGAGTCAAAATCAATAGGTAATTAAGCAAATTAAATGATTTGAAAGGTGTTCATACACCACAAAATCTCATAAGAGACTATGATAGTTTTAACCTATGATTTGAAATGAGTTTGATCCAAGGTCTTCATATGCTTTACATATACCTAATACCTATAAAAGGAGTCAAAAACAATAGGTAATTAAGCAAATCAAATGATTTGAAAGGTGTTCATACACCACAAAATCACACAAGAGACTATGATAGTTTTAACCTTTGATTTGAAATGAGTTTAATCAAAGGTCTTCATATGCTTTAAATATACCTAATACTTATAAAAGGAGTAAAAAACAATAGGTAATTAAGCACATCAAATGATTTGAAAGGTGTTCATACACCACAAAATCTCATAAGAGACTATGATAGTTTTAACCTTTGATTTGAAATGAGTTTGATCCAAGGGCTTCATATGCTTTACATATACCTAATACCAATAAAAGGAATCAAAAACAATAGCCAATTAAGCACATCAAGTGATTGTAAAGGTGTTCATACACCATAAAATCTCGTAAGAGACTATGATAGTTTTATCCTTTGATTTTAAATGAGTTTTATCCAAGGGCTTCATATGCTTTACATATACCTAATACCTATTAAAGGAGTCAAAATCAATAGGTAATTAAGCAAATTAAATGATTTGAAAGGTGTTCATACACCACAAAATCTCATAAGAGACTATGATAGTTTTAACCTTGGATTTGAAATGAGTTTGATCCAAGGTCTTCATATGCTTTACATATACCTAATACCTATAAAAGGAGTCAAAAACAATAGGTAATTAAGCACATCAAATGATTTGAAAGGTGTTCATACACCACAAAATCTCATAAGAGACTATGATAGTTTTAACCTTTGATTTGAAATGAGTTTGATCCAAGGGCTTCATATGCTTTACATATACCTAATACCAATAAAAGGAATCAAAAACAATAGCCAATTAAGCACATCAAGTGATTTGAAAGGTGTTTATACACCATAAAATCTCGTAAGAGACTATGATAGTTTTAACCTTTGATTTGAAATGAGTTTTATCCAAGGGCTTCATATGCTTTACATATACCTAATACCTATTAAAGGAGTCAAAAACAATAGGTAACTAAGCACATCAAATGATTTAAAAGGTGTTCATACACCACAAAATCTCATAAGAGACTATGATAGTTTTAACCTTTGATTTTAAATGAGTTTGATCCAAGGTCTTCATATGCTTTAAATATACCTAATACCTATAAAAGGAGTCAAAAACAGTAGGTAATTAAGCAAATCAAATGATTTGAAAGGTGTTCATACACCACAAAATCTCATAAGAGACTATGATAGTTTTAACCTTTGATTTTAAATGAGTTTGATCCAAGGTCTTCATATGCTTTAAATATACCTAATACCTATAAAAGGAGTCAAAAACAATAGGGAATTAAGCAAATCAAATGATTTGAAAGGTGTTCATACACCACAAAATCTCACAAGAGACTATGATAGTTTTATCCTTTGATTTGAAATGAGTTTAATCAAAGGTCTTCATATACTTTAAATATACCTAATACTTATAAAAGGAGTCAAAAACAATAGGTAATTAAGCACATCAAATGATTTGAAAGGTGTTCATACACCACAAAATCTCATAAGAGACTATGATAGTTTTAACCTTTGATTTGAAATGAGTTTGATCCAAGGGCTTCATATGCTTTACATATACCTAATACCAATAAAAGGAATCAAAAACAATAGCCAATAAAGCACATCAAGTGATTTGAAAGGTGTTCATACACCATAAAATCTCGTAAGAGACTATGATAGTTTTAACCTTTGATTTTAAATGAGTTTTATCCAAGGGCTTCATATGCTTTACATATACCTAATACCTATTAAAGGAGTCAAAAACAATAGGTAATTAAGCAAATCAAATGATTTTAAAGGTGTTCATACACCATAAAATCTCATAAGAGACTATGATAGTTTTAACCTTTGATTTTAAATGAGTTTGATCCAAGGTCTTCATATGCTTTAAATATACCTAATACCTATAAAAGGAGTAAAAAACAATAGGTAATTAAGGAAATCACATGATTTGAAAGGTGTTCATACACCACAAAATCTCACAAGAGACTATGATAGTTTTAACCTTTGATTTGAAATGAGTTTGATCTAAGGGGGTCAGATGCTTTACATATACCTAATTCCTATGAAAGGAATCAAAAACAATAGGTAATTAAGCACATCAAATGATTTGAAAGGTGTGCATACATCACAAAATCTCATAAGAGAATATGATAGTTTTAACCTTTGATTTGAAATGGATTTGATCGAAGGGCTTCATATGCTTTACAAATAGCTAATACCTATAAAAGGAATCAAAAAATATCAGCCAATTAAGCACATTAAATGATTTAAAAGGTGTTCATACACCACAAAATCTCGTAAGAGACTATGATTGTTTTAACCTTTGATTTGAAATGAGTTTAATCAAAGGTCTTCATATGCTTTAAATATACCTAATACTTATAAAAGGAGTCAAAAACAATAGGTTATTAAGCACATCAAATGATTTGAAAGGTGTTCATACACCACAAAATCTCATAAGAGACTATGATAGTTTTAACCTTTGATTTGAAATGAGTTTGATCCAAGGGCTTCATATGCTTTACAAATACCTAATACCAATAAAAGGAATCAAAAACAATAGCCAATTAAGCACATCAAGTGATTTGAAAGGTGTTCATACACCATAAAATCTCGTAAGAGACTATGATAGTTTTAACCTTTGATTTTAAATGAGTTTTATCCAAGGGCTTCATATGCTTTACATATACCTAATACCTATTAAAGGAGTCAAAATCAATAGGTAATTAAGCAAATTAAATGATTTGAAAGGTGTTCATACACCACAAAATCTCATAAGTGACTATGATAGTTTTAACCTATGATTTGAAATGAGTTTGATCCAAGGTCTTCATATGCTTTACATATACCTAATACCTATAAAAGGAGTCAAAAACAATAGGTAATTAAGCAAATCAAATGATTTGAAAGGTGTTCATACACCACAAAATCACACAAGAGACTATGATAGTTTTAACCTTTGATTTGAAATGAGTTTAATCAAAGGTCTTCATATGCTTTAAATATACCTAATACTTATAAAAGGAGTCAAAAATAATAGGTAATTAAGCACATCAAATGATTTGAAAGGTGTTCATACACCACAAAATCTCATAAGAGACTATGATAGTTTTAACCTTTGATTTGAAATGAGTTTGATCCAAGGGCTTCATATGCTTTACATATACCTAATACCAATAAAAGGAATCAAAAACAATAGCCAATTAAGCACATCAAGTGATTTGAAAGGTGTTTATACACCATAAAATCTCGTAAGAGACTATAATAGTTTTAACCTTTGATTTGAAATGAGTTTTATCCAAGGGCTTCATATGCTTTACATATACCTAATACCTATTAAAGGAGTCAAAAACAATAGGTAATTAAGCAAATTAAATGATTTGAAAGGTGTTCATACACCACAAAATCACACAAGAGACTATGATAGTTTTAACCTTTGATTTGAAATGAGTTTAATCAAAGGTCTTCATATGCTTTAAATATACCTAATACTTATAAAAGGAGTCAAAAACAATAGGTAATTAAGCACATCAAATGATTTGAAGGTGTTCATACACCACAAAATCTCATAAGAGACTATGATAGTTTTAACCTTTGATTTGAAATGAGTTTGATCCAAGGGCTTCATATGCTTTACATATACCTAATACCAATAAAAGGAATCAAAAACAATAGCCAATTAAGCACATCAAGTGATTGTAAAGGTGTTCATACACCATAAAATCTCGTAAGAGACTATGATAGTTTTATCCTTTGATTTTAAATGAGTTTTATCCAAGGGCTTCATATGCTTTACATATACCTAATACCTATTAAAGGAGTCAAAATCAATAGGTAATTAAGCAAATTAAATGATTTGAAAGGTGTTCATACACCACAAAATCTCATAAGAGACTATGATAGTTTTAACCTTGGATTTGAAATGAGTTTGATCCAAGGTCTTCATATGCTTTACATATACCTAATACCTATAAAAGGAGTCAAAAACAATAGGTAATTAAGCAAATCAAATGATTTGAAAGGTGTTCATACACCACAAAATCACACAAGAGACTATGATAGTTTTATCCTTTGATTTGAAATGAGTTTAATCAAAGGTCTTCATATACTTTAAATATACCTAATACTTATAAAAGGAGTCAAAAACAATAGGTAATTAAGCACATCAAATGATTTGAAAGGTGTTCATACACCACAAAATCTCATAAGAGACTATGATAGTTTTAACCTTTGATTTGAAATGAGTTTGATCCAAGGGCTTCATATGCTTTACATATACCCAATTCCTATGAAACGAATCAAAAACAATAGGTAATAAAGCATATCAAGTGATTTTAAAGATGTTCATACACCACAAAATCTCGTAAGAGACTATGATAGTTTTAACCTTTGATTTGAAATGAGTTTGATCAAAGGGCTTCATATGCTTTACATATACCTAATACCTATTAAAGGATTCAAAAACAATAGGTAATTAAGCACATCAAATTATTTGAAACGTGTTCATACACCGCAAAATCTCGTAAGAGACTATGATAGTTTTAACCTTTGATTTGAAATGAGTTTGATCCAAGGTCTTCATATGCTTTAAATATACCTACTACCTATAAAAGGTGTCAAAAACAATAGGTAATTAAGCACATCAAATGATTTGAAAGGTGTTCATACACCACAAAATCTCATATGAGACTATGATAGTTTTAACCTTTGATTTGAAATGAGTTTGATCCAAGGTCTTCATATGCTTTAAACATACCTAATACCTATAAAAGGTGTCAAAAACAATAGGTAAATAAGCACATCAAATGATGTGAAAGGTGTTCATACACCACAAAATCTCATAAGAGACTATGATAGTTATAACCTTTGATTTGAAATGAGTTTGATCCAAGGGCTTCATATGCTTTACATATACCTAATACCAATAAAAGGAATCAAAAACAATAGCCAATTAAGAACACCAAGTAATTTGAAAGGTGTTCATACACCATAAAATCTCGTAAGAGACTATGATAGTTTTAACCTTTGATTTTAAATGAGTTTTATCCAAGGGCTTCATATGCTTTACATATACCTAATACCTATTAAAGGAGTCAAAGACAATAGGTAATTAAGCAAATCAAATGATTTGAAAGGTGTTCATACACCACAAAATCTCATTAGAGACTATGATAGTTTTAACCTTTGATTTGAAATGAGTTTGATCCAAGGTCTTCATATGCTTTAAATATACCTAATACCTATTAAAGGAGTCAAAAACAATAGGTAATTAAGCACATCAAATGATTTGAAAGGTGTTCATACACCACAAAATCTCATAAGAGACTATGATAGTTTTAACCTTTGATTTGAAATGAGTTTGATCAAAGGGCTTCCGATGATTTAAATATACCAAATACCTATAAAAGGAGTCAAAAACAATAGGTAATTGAGCACATTAAGTGATTTGAAAGGTGTTCATACACCAGAAAATCTCGTAAGAGACTATGATAGTTTTAACCTTTGATTTGATATGAGTTTGATCCAAGGGCTTCATATGCTTTACATATACCTAATACCTATTAAAGGAGTAAAAAACAATGGGTAATTAAGCACATCAAATGATTTTAAAGGTGTTCATACACCACAAATTCTCATTACAGACTATGATAGTTTTAACCTTTGATTTGAAATGAGTTTGATCCAAGGTCTTCATATGCTTTAAATATACCTAATACTTATAAAAGGAGTCAAAAACAATAGGTAATTAAGCACATCAAATGATTTGAAAGGTGTTCATACACCACAAAATATCATAAGAGACTATGATAGTTTTAACCTTTGATTTGAAATGAGTTTTATCCAAGGTCTTCATATGCTTTACATATACCTAATACCTATTAAAGGAGTCAAAAACAATAGGTAATTAAGCAAATCAAATGATTTGAAATGTGTTCATACACCACAAAATCTCATAAGAGACTATGATAGTTTTAAGCTTTGATTTGAAATGAGTTTGATCCAAGGTCTTCATATGCTTTAAATATACCTAATACCTATAAAAGGAGTCAAAAACAATAGGTAATTAAGCAAATCAAATGATTTGAAAGGTGTTCATACACCACAAAATCACACAAGAGACTATGATAGTTGTAACCTTTGATTTGAAATGAGTTTGATCCAAGGTCTTCATATGCTTTAAATATACCTAATACTTATAAAAGGAATCAAAAACAATAGGTAATTAAGCACATTAAATGATTTGAAAGGTGTTCATACACCACAAAATCTCATAAGTGACTATGATAGTTTTAACCTTTGATTTGAAATGAGTTTGATCCAAGGTCTTCATATGCCTTAAATATACCTAATACCTATAAAAGGAGTCAAAAACAATAGGTAATTAAGCAAATCAAATGATTTGAAAGGTGTTCATACACCACAAAATCACACAAGAGACTATGATAGTTTTAACCTTTGATTTTAAATGAGTTTGATCTAAGGGTTTCATATGCTTTACATATACCTAATTCCTATGAAAGGAATCAAAAACAATAGGTAATTAAGCACATCAAATGATTTGAAAGGTGTTCATACATCACAAAATCTCATAAGAGACTATGATAGTTTTAACCTTTGATTTGAAATGAGTTTGATCCAAGGTCTTCATATGCTTTAAATATAACTAATACCTATAAAAGGTGTCAAAAACAATAGGTAATTAAGCACATCAAATGATTTGAAAGGTGTTCATACACCACAAAATCACACAAGAGACTATGATAGTTTTAACCTTTGATTTTAAATGAGTTTGATCTAAGGGTTTCATATGCTTTACATATACCTAATTCATATGAAAGGAATCAAAAACAATAGGTAATTAAGCACATCAAATGATTTGAAAGGTGTTCATACATCACAAAATCTCGTAAGAGAATATGATAGTTTTAACCTTTGATTTGAAATGGGTTTGATCCAAGGGCTTCATATGCTTTACAAATAGCTAATACCTATAAAAGGAATCAAAAATATCACCCAATTAAGCACATTAAATGATTTAAAAGGTGTTCATACACCACAAAATCTCGTAAGAGACTATGATAGTTTTAACCTTTGATTTGAAATGAGTTTGATCCAAGGTCTTCATATGCTTTAAATATACCTAATACCTGTGAAAGGAGTCAAAAACAATAGGTAATTAAGCACATCAATTGATTTAAAAGGTGTTCATACACCACAAAATCTCATAAGAGACTATGATAGTTTAAAACTTTTATTTGAAATGAGTTTGATCGAAGGTCTTCATATGCTTTAAATATACCTAATACCTATGAAAGGAATAAAAAACAATAGGTAATTAAGCACATCAAATGATTTGAAAGGTGTTCATACATCACAAAATCTCGTAAGAGAGTATGATAGTTTTAACCTTTGATTTGAAATGAGTTTGATCCAAGGGCTTCATATGCTTTACATATACCTAATACTTAAAAAAGGAATCAAAAACAATAGCCAATTAAGCACATCAAATGATTTGAAAGGTGTTCATACACCAAAAAATTTCGTAAGAGACTATGATAGTTTTAACCTTTGATTTGAAATAAGTTTGATCCAAGGGCTTCATATGCTACATATACCTAATACCTTTGAAAGGAATCAAAAACAATAGGTAATTAAGCACATAAAATGATTTGAAAGGTGTTCATACATCACCAAATCTCGTAAGAGACTATGATAGTTTTAACCTTTGATTTGAAGTGAGTTTGATCCAAGGGCTTCATATGCTTTACATATACCTAATAACTATTAAAGGAGTAAAAAATAATAGGTAATTAAGCACATCAAATGATTTTAAAGGTGTTCATAAACCACAAAATCTCATAACAGACTATGATAGTTTTAACCTTTGATTTGAAATGGGTTTGATCCAAGGGCTTTATATGCTTTACAAATAGCTAATACCTATAAAAGGAATCAAAAACATCAGCCAATTAAGCACATTAAATGATTTAAAAGGTGTTCATACACCATAAAATCTCGTAAGAGACTATGATAGTTTTAACCTTTGATTTGAAATGAGTTTGATCCAAGGGGTTCATATGCTTTACATATACCTAATACCTATTAAAGGAGTAAAAAACAATAGGTAATTAAGCACATCAAATGATTTGAAAGGTGTTCATACACCACAAAATCTCGTAAGAGACTATGATAGTTTTAACCTTTCATTTGAAATGAGTTTGATCCAAGGTCTTCATATGCCATAAATATACCTAATACCTATAAAAGGTGTCAAAAACAATAGGTAATTAAGCACATCAAATGATTTGAAAGGTGTTCATACACCACAAAATCTCATTAGAGACTATGATAGTTTTAACCTTTGATTTGAAATGAGTTTAATTAAAGGTCTTCATATGCTTTAAATATACCTAATACCTATAAAAGGACTCAAAAACAATAGGTAATTAAGCACATCAAATGATTTGAAAGGTGTTCATACACCACAAAATCTCATAAGAGACTAGGATAGTTTTAACCTTTGATTTAAAATGAGTTTGATCCAAGGTCTTCATATGCTTTAAATATACCTAATACCTGTAAAAGGAGTAAAAAACAATAGGTAATTAAGCACATTAAGTCATTTGAAAGGAGTTCATACACCAAAAAATCTTGTAAGAGACTATGGTAGTTTTAACCTTTGATTTGAAATGAGTTTGATCCAAGGGCTTTATATGCTTTACATATACCTAATACCTATGAAAGGATTCAAAAACAATAGGTAATTAAGCACATCAAATTATTTGAAAGGTGTTCATACATCACAAAATCTCGTAAGAGAGGAAATGATAGTTTTAACCTTTGATTTGAAATGAGTTTGATCCAAGGGCTTCATATGCTTTACATATACCTAATACCAATAAAAGGAATCAAAAACAATAGCCAATTAAGCACATCAAGTGATTTGAAAGGTGTTCATACACCATAAAATCTCGTACGAGACTATGATAGTTTTAACCTTTGATTTTAAATGAGTTTTATCCAAGGGCTTCATTTACTTTAAATATACCTAATACCTATTAAATGATTCAAAAACAATAGGTAATTAAGCACATAAACTTTTTTGAAAGGTGTTCACACACCACAAAATCTCATTACAGACTATGATAGTTTTAGCCTTTGATTTGAAATGAGTTTGATCCAATGTCTTCATATGCTTTAAATATACCTAATACCTATAAAAGGAGTAAAAAACAATAGGTAATTAAGCACATAAAATGATTTGAAAGGTGTTCATACACCACAAAATCTCATAAGAGACTATGATAGTTTTAACCTTTGATTTGAAATGAGTTTGATCAAAGGGCTTCATATGCTTTACATATACCTAATACCTATAAAAGGAATCAAAAACAATAGCTAATTAAGCACATCAAATGATTTGAAAGGTGTTCAAACACTAAAAAATCTCGTAAGAGACTATTAGTTTTAACCTTTGATTTGAAATGAGTTTGATCAAAGGGCTTCCGTTGCTTTAAATATACCTAATACCTATAAATGTAGTAAAAAACAATAGGTAATTAAGCACATTAAGTGATTAGTAAGGTGTTCATACACCAAAAAAACTTGTAAGACTATGATAGTTTTAACCTTTGATTTGGAATGAGTTTGATCCAAGGGTTTCATATGCTTTACATATACCTAATACCAATAAAAGGAATCAAAAACAATAGCCAATTCAGCACATCAAGTGATTTGAAAGGTGTTCATACACCACAAAATCTCGTAAGAGACTATGATAGTTTTAACCTTTGATTTGAAATGAGTTTGATCAAAGGGCTTCATATGCTTTACATATACCTATTACCTATTAAAGGAGTAAAAAACAATGGGTAATTAAGCTCATCAAATGATTTGAAAGGTGTTCATACACCACAAAATCTCATTACAGACTATGATAGTTTTAACATTTGATTTGAAATGAGTTTGATCCAAGGTCTTCATATTCTTTAAATATACCTAATACCTATAAAAGGAGTAAAAAGCAATAGGTAATTAAGCACATCAAATGATTTTAAAGGTGTTCATACACCACAAAATCTCATAAGAGACTATTATAGTTTTAACCTTTGATTTGAAATGAGTTTGATCCAAGGTCTTCATATGCTTTAAATTTACCTAAAACCTATAAAAGGAGTGAAAAAAAATAGGTAATTAAGCACATTAAGTGATTTGAAAGGTGTTCATACACCAAAAAGTCTTGTAAGAGACTATGATCGTTTTAACCTTTGATTTGAAATGAGTTTGATCCAAGGGCTTCATATGCTTTACATATACCTAATACAATTAAAAGGAATAAAAAACAATAGCCAATTAAGCACATCAAGTGATTTGAAAGGTGTTCATACACCACAAACTCTCGTAAGAGACTATGATAGTTTTAACCTTTGATTTGAAATGAGTTTGATCCAAGGGATTCATATGCTTTACATATACCTAATACCTATTAAAGGAGTCAAAAACAATAGGTAATTAAGCACATCAAATGATTTGAAAGGTGTTCATACACCATAAAATCTCATAAGAGACTATGATAGTTTTAACCTTTGATTTGAAATGAGTTTGATCCAAGGTCTTCATATGCTTTAAATATACCTAATACCTATAAAAGGAGTCAAAAACATTAGGTAATTAAGCAGATCAAATGATTTGAAAGATTTTCATACACCACAAAATCTCATAAGAGACTATGATAGTTTTAACCTTTGATTTGAAATGAGTTTGATCCAAGGTCTTCATATGCTTTAAATACACCTAATACCTATAAAAGGAGTGAAAAACAATAGGTAATTAAGCACATTAAGTGATTTGAAAGGTGTTCATACACCAAAAAAACATGTAAGAGACTATGATAGTTTTAACCTTTGATTTGAAATGATTTTGATCCAAGGGCTTTATATGCTTTACATATACCTAATACCAATAAATGGAATCCAAAACAATAGCCAATTAAGCACATCAAGTGATTTGAAAGGTGTTCATACACCACAAAATCTCATAAGAGACTATGATAGTTTTAACCTTTGATTTGAAATGAGTTTGATCCAAGGTCTTCATATGCTTTAAATATACCTAATACCTATAAAAGGAGTGAAAAATATTAGGTAATTAAGCACATTAAGTGATTTGAAAGGTGTTCATATACCAAAAAATCTTGTAAGAGACTATGATAGTTTTAACCTTTGATTTGAAATGAGTTTGATCCAAGGGCTTCATATGCTTTACATATACCTAATACCAATAAAAGGAATCAAAAACAATAGCCAATTAAGCACATCAAGTGATTTGAAAGGTGTTCATACACCACAAAATCTCGTAAGAGACTATGATAGTTTTAACCTTTGATTTGAAATGAGTTTGATCAAAGGGCTTCATATGCTTTACATATACCTATTACCTATTAAAGGAGTAAAAAACAATGGGTAATTAAGCTAATCAAATGATTTGAAAGGTGTTCATACACCACAAAATCTCATTACAGACTATGATAGTTTTAACCTTTGATTTGAAATGAGTTTGATCCAAGGTCTTCATATGCTTTAAATATACCTAATACCTATAAAAGGAGTAAAAAACAATAGGTAATTAAGCACATCAAATGATTTTAAAGGTGTTCATACACCACAAAATCTCATAAGAGACTATTATAGTTTTAACCTTTGATTTGAAATGAGTTTGATCCAAGGTCTTCATATGCTTTAAATTTACCTAAAACCTATAAAAGGAGTGAAAAAAAATAGGTAATTAAGCACATTAAGTGATTTGAAAGGTGTTCATACATCAAAAAGTCTTGTAAGAGACTATGATCGTTTTAACCTTTGATTTGAAATTAGTTTGATCCAAGGGCTTCATATGCTTTATATATAAATAATACAATTAAAAGGAATAAAAAACAATAGCCAATTAAGCACATCAAGTGATTTGAAAGGTGTTCATACACCACAAAATCTCGTAAGAGACTATGATAGTTTTAACCTTTGATTTGAAATGAGTTTGATCCAAGGGCTTCATATGCTTTACATATACCTAATACCTATTAAAGGAGTCAAAAACAATAGGTAATTAAGCACATCAAATGATTTGAAAGGTGTTCATACACCACAAAATCTCGGAAGAGACTATGATAGTTTTAACCTTTCATTTGAAATGAGTTTGATCCAAGGTCTTCATATGCTTTAAATATACCTAATACCTATAAAAGGTGTCAAAAACAATAGGTAATTAAGCACATCAAATGATTTGAAAGGTGTTCCTACACCACAAAATCTCATAAGAGACTATGATAGTTTTAACCTTTGATTTGAAATGAGTTTAATTAAAGGTCTTCATATGCTTTAAATATACCTAATACCTATAAAAGGAGTCAAAAACAATAGGTAATTAAGCACATCAAATGATGTGAAAGGTGTTCATACACCACAAAATCTCATAAGAGACTATGATAGTTTTAACCTTTGATTTGAAATGAGTTTGATCCAAGGTCTTCATATGCTTTAAATATACCTAATACCTATAAAAGGAGTCAAAAACATTAGGTAATTAAGCAGATCAAATGATTTGAAATATTTTCATACACCACAAAATCTCATAAGAGACTATGATAGTTTTAACCTTTGATTTGAAATGAGTTTGATCCAAGGTCTTCATATGCTTTAAATATACCTAATACCTATAAAAGGAGTGTAAAACAACAGGTAATTAAGCACATTAAGTGATTTGAAAGGTGTTCATACACAAGAAAAACATGTAAGAGACTATGATAGTTTTAACCTTTGATTTAAAATGATTTTGATCCAAGGGCTTTATATGCTTTACATATACCTAATACCAATAAATGGAATCAAAAAAATTAGCCAATTAAGCACATCAAGTGATTTGAAAGGTGTTCATACACCACAAAATCTCATAAGAGACTATGATAGTTTTAACCTTTGATTTGAAATGAGTTTGATCCACGGTCTTCATATGCTTTAAATATACCTAATACCTATAAAAGGAGTGAAAAACATTAGGTAATTAAGCACATTAAGTGATTTGAAAGGTGTTCATACACCAAAAAATCTTGTAAGAGACTATGATAGTTTTAACCTTTGATTTGAAATGAGTTTGATCCAAGGGCTTCATATGCTTTACATATACCTAATACCAATAAAAAGAATCAAAAACAATAGTCAATTAAGCACATCAAGTGATTTGAAAGGTGTTCATACACCACAAAATCTCGTAAGAGACTATGATAGTTTTAACCTTTGATTTGAAATGAGTTTGATCCAAGGGCTTCATATGCTTTACATATACCTAATACCTATTAAAGGAGTAAAAAACAATGGGTAATTAAGCACATCAAATGATTTGAAAGGTGTCCGTACACCACAAAATCTCATTACACACTATGATAGTTTTAACCTTTGATTTGAAATGAGTTTGATCCAAGGTCTTCTTATGCTTTAAATATACCTAATACCTATAAAAGGAGTAAAAAACAATAGGTAATTAAGCACATCAAATGATTTGAAAGGTGTTCATACACCACAAAATCTCATAAGAGACTATGATAGTTTTAACCTTTGATTTGAAATGAGTTTGATCCAAGGTCTTCATATGCTTTAAATATACCTAATACCTATAAAAGGAGTCAAAAACAATAGGTAATTAAGCAAATCAAATGATTTGAAAGGTGTTCATACACCACAAATTATCACAAGAGACTATGATAGTTTTAACCTTTGATTTGAAATGAGTTTGATCTAAGGGCTTCATATGCTTTACATATACCTAATTCCAATGAAAGGAATCAAAAACAATCGGTAATTAAGCACATCAAATGATTTGAAAGGTGTTCATACATCACAAAATCTCGTATGAGAATATGATTGTTTTAACCTTTGATTTGAAATGGGTTTGATCCAAGGGCTTCATATGCTTTACAAATAGCTAATACCTATAAAAGGAATCAAAAACATCAGCCAATTAAGCACATTAAATGATTTAAAAGGTGTTCATACACCACAAAATCTCGTAAGAGACTATGATAGTTTTAACCTTTGATTTGAAATGAGTTTGATCCAAGGGGTTCATATGCTTTACATATACCTAATACCTATTAAAGGAGTCAAAAACAATAGGTAATTAAGCGCATCAAATGATTTGAAAGGTGTTCATACACCACAAAATCTCGCAAGAGACTATGATAGTTTTAACCTTTGATTTGAAATGAGTTTGATCCAAGGTCTTCATCTGCTTTAAATATACCTAATACCTATAAAAGGAGTGAAAGACAATAGGTAATTAAGCACATTAAGTGATTTGAAAGGTGTTCATACACCAAAAAATCTTGTAAGAGACTATGATAGTTTTAACCTTTGATTTGAAATGAGTTTGATCCAAGGGCTTCATATGCTTTACATATACCTAATACCAATAAAAGGAATCAAAAACAATAGCCAATTAAGCACATCAAGTGATTTGAAAGGTGTTCATACACCACAAAATCTCGTAAGAGACTATGATAGTTTTAACCTTTGATTTGATATGAGTTTGATCCAAGGGCTTCATATGCTTTACATATACCTAATGCCTATTAAAAGAGTAAAAAACAATGGGTAATTAAGCACATCAAATGATTTGAAAGGTGTTCGTACACCACAAAATCTCATTACAGACTATGATAGTTTAAACCTTTGATTTGAAATGAGTTTGGTTCAAGGTCTTCATATGCTTTAAATATACCTAATACCTATAAAAGGAGTAAAAAACAATAGGTAATTAAGCACATCAAATGATTTGAAAGGTGTTCATACACCACAAAATCTCATAAGAGACTATGATAGTTTTAACCTTTGATTTGAAATGAGTTTGATCAAAGGTCTTCATATGCTTTAAATATACCTAATACCTATAAAAGGAGTGAAAAACAATAGGTAATTAAGCACATTAAGTGACTTGAAAGGTGTTCATACACCAAAAAGTCTTGTAAGAGACTTTGATAGTTTTAACCTTTGATTCGAAATGAGTTTGATCCATGGGCTTCATATGCTTTACATATACCTAATTCCAATAAAAGGAATCAAAAACAATAGCCAATTAAGCACATCAAGTGATTTGAAAGGTGTTCATACACCATAAAATCTCGTACGAGACTATGATAGTTTTAACCTTTGATTTTAAATGAGTTTTATCCAAGGTCTTCATATGCTTTACATATACCTAATACCTATTAAAGGAGTCAAAACAATAGGTAATTAAGCAAATCAAATGATTTGAAAGGTGTTCATACACCACAAAATCTCATAAGAGACTATGATAGTTTTAACCTTTGATTTGAAATGAGTTTGATCCAAGGTCTTCATATGCTTTAAATATACCTAATACCTATAAAAGGAGTCAAAAACAATAGGTAATTAAGCAAATCAAATGATTTGAAAGTTTTTCATACACCACAAATTCTCACAAGAGACTATGATAGTATTAACCTTTGATTTGAAATGAGTTTGATCTAAGGGCTTCATATGCTTTACATATACCTAATTCCTATGAAAGGAATCAAAAACAATAGGTAATTAAGCACAACAAATGATTTGAAAGGTGTTCATACATCACAAAATCTCGTAAGAGAATATGATAGTTTTAACCTTTGATTTGAAATGGGTTTGATCCAAGGGCTTCATATGCTTTACAAATAGCTAATACCTGTAAAAGGAATCAAAAACATCAGCCAATTAAGCACATTAATTGACTTAAAAGGTGTTCATACACCACAAAATCTCGTAAGAGACTATGATAGTTTTAACCTTTGATTTGAAATGAGTTTGATCCAAGGGCTTCATATGCTTTACATATACCTAATACCTATTAAAGGAGTCAAAAACAATAGAAGATTAAGCACATCAAATGATTTGAAAGGTGTTCATACACCGCAAAATCTCGTAAGAGACTATGATAGTTTTACCTTTGATTTGAAATGAGTTTTATCCAAAGTCTTCATATGCTTTAAATATACCTAATACCTATAAAAGGTGTCAAAAACAATAGGTAATTAAGCACATCAAATGATTTGAAAGGTGTTCATACACCACAAACTCTCATAAGAGACTATGATAGTTTTCACCTTTGATTTGAAATGAGTTTGATCAAAGGGCTTCATATGCTTTACATATACCTAATACCTATAAAAGGAATCAAAAGCAATAGCTAATTAAGCACATCAAATGATTTGAAAGGTGTTCAAACAGTAAAAAATCTCGTAAGAGACTATTTGTTTTAACCTTTGATTTGAAATGAGTTTGATCAAAGGGCTTCCGATGATTTAAATATACCTAATACCTATAAATGGAGTCAAAAACAATATGTAATTAAGCACATTAAGTGATTTGAAAGGTGTACATACCCCAAAAAATCTTGTAAGAGACTATGATAGTTTTAACCTTTGATTTGAAATGAGTTTGATCCAAGGGCTTCATATGCTTTACATATACCTAATACCAATAAAAGGAATCAAAAACAATAGCCAATTAAGCACATCAAGTGATTTGAAAGGTGTTCATACAGCACAAAATCTCGTATGAGACTATGATAGTTTTAACCTTTGATTTGAAATGAGTTTGATCCAAGGGCTTCATATGCTTTACATATACCTAATACCTATTAAAGGATTAAAAAACAATGGGTAATTAAGCACATCAAATGATTTTAAAGGTGTTCATACACCACAAATTCTCATTACAGACTATGATAGTTTTAACCTTTGATTTGAAATGAGTTTGATCCAAGGTCTTCATATGCTTTAAATATACCTAATACCTATAAAAGGAGTAAAAAACAATAGGTAATTAAGCACATCAAATGATTTTAAAGGTGTTCATACACCACAAAATTTCATAAGAGACTATTATAGTTTTAACCTTTGATTTGAAATGAGTTTGATCCAAGGTCTTCATATGCTTTAAATATACCTAAAACCTATAAAAGGAGTGAAAAACAATAGGTAATTAAGCACATTAAGTGATTTGAAAGGTGTTCATACACCAAAAAGTCTTGTAAGATACTATGATCGTTTTAACCTTTGATTTGAAATGAGTTTGATCCAAGGGCTTCATGTGCTTTACATATACCTAATACAATTAAAAGGAATCAAAAACAATAGCCAATTAAGAACACAAAAAGTGATTTAAAAGGTGTTCATACACCACAAAATCTCATAAGAGACTATGATAGTTTTAACCTTTGATTTGAAATGTGTTTGATCCAAGGTCATCATATGCTTTACATATACCTAATACCTATTAAAGGAGTCAAAAACAATAGGTAATTAAGCACATCAAATGATTTGAAAGGTGTTCATACACCACAAAATCTCATAAGAGACTATGATAGTTTTAACCTTTGATTTGAAATGAGTTTGATCCAAGGTCTTCATATGCTTTAAATATACCTAATACCTATAAAAGGAGTCAAAAACAATAGGTAATTAAGCAAATCAAATGATTTGAAAGTTTTTCATACACCACAAAATCTCACAAGAGACTATGATAGTATTAACCTTTGATTTGAAATGAGTTTGATCTAAGGGCTTCATATGCTTTACATATACCTAATTCCTATGAAAGGAATCAAAAACAATAGGTAATTAAGCACAACAAATGATTTGAAAGGTGTTCATACATCACAAAATCTCGTAAGAGAATATGATAGTTTTAACCTTTGATTTGAAATGGGTTTGATCCAAGGGCTTCATATGCTTTACAAATAGCTAATACCTGTAAAAGGAATCAAAAACATCAGCCAATTAAGCACATTAATTGACTTAAAAGGTGTTCATACACCACAAAATCTCGTAAGAGACTATGATAGTTTTAACCTTTGATTTGAAATGAGTTTGATCCAAGGGCTTCATATGCTTTACATATACCTAATACCTATTAAAGGAGTCAAAAACAATAGAAGATTAAGCACATCAAATGATTTGAAAGGTGTTCATACACCGCAAAATCTCGTAAGAGACTATGATAGTTTTACCTTTGATTTGAAATGAGTTTTATCCAAAGTCTTCATATGCTTTAAATATACCTAATACCTATAAAAGGTGTCAAAAACAATAGGTAATTAAGCACATCAAATGATTTGAAAGGTGTTCATACACCACAAACTCTCATAAGAGACTATGATAGTTTTAACCTTTGATTTGAAATGAGTTTGATCAAAGGGCTTCATATGCTTTACATATACCTAATACCTATAAAAGTAATCAAAAGCAATAGCTAATTAAGCACATCAAATGATTTGAAAGGTGTTCAAACAGTAAAAAATCTCGTAAGAGACTATTTGTTTTAACCTTTGATTTGAAATGAGTTTGATCAAAGGGCTTCCGATGATTTAAATATACCTAATACCTATAAATGGAGTCAAAAACAATATGTAATTAAGCACATTAAGTGATTTGAAAGGTGTACATACACCAAAAAATCTTGTAAGAGACTATGATAGTTTTAACCTTTGATTTGAAATGAGTTTGATCCAAGGGCTTCATATGCTTTACATATACCTAATACCAATAAAAGGAATCAAAAACAATAGCCAATTAAGCACATCAAGTGATTTGAAAGGTGTTCATACAGCACAAAATCTCGTATGAGACTATGATAGTTTTAACCTTTGATTTGAAATGAGTTTGATCCAAGGGCTTCATATGCTTTACATATACCTAATACCTATTAAAGGAGTAAAAAACAATGGGTAATTAAGCACATCAAATGATTTTAAAGGTGTTCATACACCACAAATTCTCATTACAGACTATGATAGTTTTAACCTTTGATTTGAAATGAGTTTGATCCAAGGTCTTCATATGCTTTAAATATACCTAATACCTATAAAAGGAGTAAAAAACAATAGGTAATTAAGCACATCAAATGATTTTAAAGGTGTTCATACACCACAAAATTTCATAAGAGACTATTATAGTTTTAACCTTTGATTTGAAATGAGTTTGATCCAAGGTCTTCATATGCTTTAAATATACCTAAAACCTATAAAAGGAGTGAAAAACAATAGGTAATTAAGCACATTAAGTGATTTGAAAGGTGTTCATAGACCAAAAAGTCTTGTAAGATACTATGATCGTTTTAACCTTTGATTTGAAATGAGTTTGATCCAAGGGCTTCATGTGCTTTACATATACCTAATACAATTAAAAGGAATCAAAAACAATAGCCAATTAAGAACACAAAAAGTGATTTAAAAGGTGTTCATACACCACAAAATCTCATAAGAGACTATGATAGTTTTAACCTTTGATTTGAAATGTGTTTGATCCAAGGTCATCATATGCTTTACATATACCTAATACCTATTAAAGGAGTCAAAAACAATAGGTAATTAAGCACATTAAATGATTTGAAAGGTGTTCATACACCACAAAATCTCATAAGAGACTATGATAGTTTTAACCTTTGATTTGAAATGAGTTTGATCCAAGGTCATCATATGCGTTAAATATACCTAATACCTATAAAAGGAGTCAAAAACAATAGGTAATTAAGCACATCAAATGATTTTAAAGGTGTTCATACACCAAAAAATCTCATAAGAGACTATGATAGTTTTAACCATTGATTTGAAATGAGTTTGATCTAAGGGCTTCATATGCTTTACATATACCTAATTCCTATGAAAGGAATCAAAAAAAATAGGTAATTAAGCACATCAAATGATTTGAAAGGTGTTCAGACATCACAAAATCTCGTAAGAGAATATGATAGTATTAACCTTTTATTTGAAATGATTTTGATCCAAGGGCTTCATATGCTTTACAAATAGCTAATACCTATAAAAGGAATCAAAAACATCAGCACATTAAGCACATCAAATGACTTAAAAGGTGTTCATACACCACAAAATCTCGCAAGAGACTATGATAGTTTTAACCTTTGATTTGAAATTAGTTTGATCCAAGGGCTTCATATGCTTTACATATACCTAATACCTATTAAAGGAGTCCAAAACAATAGGTAATTAAGCACATCAAATGATTTGAAAGGTGTTCATACACCACAAAATCTCATAAGAGACTATGATAGTTTTAACCTTTGATTTGAAATGAGTTTGATCCAAGGTCTTCATATGCTTAAAATATACCTAATACCTATAAAAGGAGTCAAAAACATTAGGTAATTAAGCACATCAAATGATTTGAAAGATTTTCATACACCACAAAATCTCATAAGAGACTATGATAGTTTTAACCTTTGATTTGAGATGAGTTTGATCCAAGGTCTTCATATGCTTTAAAGATACCTAATACCTATAAAAGGAGTGAAAAACAATAGGTAATTAAGAACATTAAGTGATTTGAAAGGTGTTCATACGCCAAAAAATCTTGTAAGAGACTATGATAGTTTTAACCTTTTTTTGAAATGAGTTTGATCCAAGGGCTTCATATGCTTTACATATACCTAATACCAATAAAAGGAATAAAAAACAATAGCCAATTAAGCACATCAAGTGATTTGAAAGGTGTTCATACACCACAAAATCTCGTAAGAGACTATGATAGTTTTAACCTTTGATTTGAAATGAGTTTGATCCAAGGGCTTTATATGCTTTACATATACCTCATACCTATTAAAGGAGTCAAAAACAATAGGTAATTAAGCACATCAAATGATTTGAAAGGTGTTCATACACCACAAAATCTCATAAGAGACTATGATAGTTATAACCTATGATTTGAGATGAGTTTTATCCAAGGTCTTCATATGCTTTAAATATACCTAATACCTATAAAAGGAGTGAAAAATACTATGTAATTAAGCACATTAAGTGATTTGAAAGGTGTTCATACACCAAAAAATCTTGTAAGAGAGTATGATAGTTTTAACCTTTGATTTGAAATGAGTTTGATCCAAGGACTTCTTATGCTTTACATATACCTAATACCAATAAAAGGAATAAAAAACAATAGCCAATTAAGCACATCAAGTGATTTGAAAGGTGTTCATACACCACAAAATCTCGTAAGAGACTATGATAGTTTTAACCTTTGATTTGAAATGAGTTTGATCCAAGGGCTTTATATGCTTTACATATACCTCATACCTATTAAAGGAGTCAAAAAACAATAGGTAATTAAGCACATCAAATGATTTGAAAGGTGTTCATACACCACAAAATCGCATAAGTGACTATGATAGTTTTAACCTTTGATTTGAAATGAGTTTGATCCAAGGTCTTCATATGCTTTAAATATTCCTAATACCTATAAAAGGAGTCAAAAACAATAGGTAATTAAGCACATCAAATGATTTGAAAGGTGTTCATACACCACAAAATCTCATAAGAGACTATGATAGTTTTAACCTATGATTTGAAATGAGTTTAATCAAAGGTCTTCATATGCTTTAAATATACCTAATACCTATAAAAGGAGTGAAAAAAAAAGGTAATTAAGCACATTAAGTTATTTGAAAGGTGTTCATACACCAAAAAATCTTGTAAGAGACTATGATAGTTTTAACCTTTGTTTTGAAATGAGTTTGATCCAAGGGCTTCATATGCTTTACATATACCTAATACATATGAAAGGAATCAAAAACAATAGGTAATTAAGCACATCAAATGATTTGAAAGGTGTTCATACACAAAAAAATCTTGTAAGAGACTATGATAGTTTTAACCTTTGATTTGAAATGACTTTGATCCAAGGGCTTCATATGCTTTACATATACCTAATTCCTATGAAAGGAATCAAAAACAATAGGTAATTAAGCACATCAAATGATTTGAAAGGTGTTCATACATCACAAAATCTCGTAAGAGAATATGATAGTTTTAACCTTTGATTTGAAATGAGTTTGATCCAAGGGCTTCATATGCTTTACATATAGCTAATACCTATAAAAGGAATCAAAAACATCAGCCAATTAAGCACATCAAATGATTTGAAAGGTGTTCATACACCACAAAATCTCGTAAGGGACTATGATAGTTTTAACCATTGATTTGAAATGAGTTTGATCCAAGGGCTTAGTATGCTTTACATATACTTAATTCCTATTAAAGGAGTCAAAAACAATAGGTAATTAAGCACATCAAATGATTTGAAAGGTGTTCATACACCACAAAATCTCATAAGAGACTATGATAGTTTTAACCTTTGATTTGAAATGAGATTGATCCAAGGGCTTCATTTACTTTAAATATACCTAATACCTATTAAATGATTCAAAAACAATAGGTAATTAAGCACATCAAATGATTTGAAAGGTGTTCACACACCACAAAATCTTGTAAGAGACTCTGATAGTTTTAACCTTTGATTTGAAAAGAGTTTGATCCAAGGGATTCATATGCTTTACATATACCTAATACCTATAAAAGGAATCAAAATCAATAGGAAATTAAGCACATCAAATGATTTGAATGGTGTTCATACACAACAAAATCTCGTAAGAGACTATAATAGTTTTAACCTTCGATTGGAAATGAGTTTGATCCAAGGGCTTCATATGATTTAAACATACCTAATACCTATTCAAGGAGTCAAAAACAATAGGTAATTAAGCACATCAATTGATTTGAAAGGTGTTCATACACCACAAAATCTGGTAAGAGACTATGATAATTTTAACCTTTGATTTGAAATGAGTTTGATCCAAGGGCTTCATATCATTTAAATATACCTAATACCTATTCATGGAATCAAAAACATTAGGTAATTAAGCACATCAAGTGATTTGAATGGTGTTCATGCACCACAAAATCTCGTGAGAGACTAATAGTTTTAACCTTTGATTTGAAATGAGTTTTGATCAAAGGTCTTCATATGCTTTAAATATACCTAATACCTATAAAAGGAGTCAAAAACAATAGGTAATTAAGCACATCAAATGAATTGAAAGGTGTTCATACATCACAAAATCTCGTAAGAGACTATGATAGTTTTAACCTTTTATTTGAAATGAGTTTGATCCAAGGGCTTCATATGCTTTACATACACCTTATACCTATTGAAGGATTCAAAAAAAATAGGTAATTAAAGCTTAAAAGCACACAAATATGCCACGCCAAACACAACAAATCACAAGCCAACAGAAGAATGGCAGCCAAACAGCCACACAAGCCCAAACAAGGATCAAGAACTAAAGTTAACTAGTTTAAGAATCTTACCAAGAAAGTCGGACACTTTCTTTCCTCGCCCTCGTGGAAAACTCATACCAATTGATATGAATGCACCTCCAAGGTAGAGTATCATCCAAAGGAAGAATCCAAGCAAAGGATCCTTAAGTAGCTAAGTCCGAAACAAATCAAGAACTCCAAGAAACCGTCCAAGATTCAATCTTTAAATCAAGCAACGTTTCAAGCAACAACCTTTATATGTGTTTATGTGTTTATGTGTTTTAGGATATGGAAATTAATCAAACATTCCTGAAAGATTTAATTAACTATAATCTCCCTTAAACCATTACCTGTAATAAGTAGATTAGCACTCAATAATAATCATTCCTGAAAATTGTTAAATGGAACAAAATTAATTGACAAACAATTAATAATCGAAAATATGAATCAAAATTCTCAAAATCTGTCTACTAATGTCGACCTTAGGCCCTATTTATACTAGTACATAAGCTAGTATGATTAGGAAACCTAAAACTCTATCTAGGAAGCATAAATTCTATCTAGAAAGCAAAATAAATCTGATATGAATGCACATCCAAGGTAGAGAAGCATCCAAGAAAGAATCCAAGCAAAGGATCCTAATAGTCACTAAGTCTGAAATTGTCAATAGAATAAATCAAGAACCCCAAGAACTCTTCCAAGATCCAATCTTTATTTCAAGAAACGTTCGAGAACAATTTGTATGTGTTTATCTGTGTTTCCGTGTTTTGGATATGGAAATTAAATCAATCACTCCTGAAATATTTAATTAACTTTAATCTCACTTAAACCACTCCTGGAATTAAGTAGATTAATCACTCAATAATTAACACTCCTGAAAATTATTAAATGGAACGAAATTAATTGATAAACAATTAATCTCGAAAATATGAATCAAAATTCTGAAATTAACTAACTCTATTAAATCGTCCATAGGGCCTTATTTATACTAGTACATCTCCTAGTATGATAAGGAAACCTAAACTCAATTAAAAAAGCAAAATAAATCTTAATCCCTAAAATGAAGGGAAAGATAGAGATAAACATAAGTAAAGATAACTAGCTAATGAAAATGATAGGATTTCGGCCCTTATCATCTCATTCACACGCCTATACTTATCATTCACACAATAGGAATTAGAACCCTACTAGGACTTGCATAGTAACCGAAATTAACCATATTTCCGGTCCCCATGACAGTTTTTATTACATGAATAAAATAACTCAACAAAAGCAAATAAAAGACTCTAGAAGACTACATATGGATGCCCCATATTAGCCATCTCAAGCTAGTTCATCCTCCCAAGCTAGCATAGTCACAAAAGAACTATTGGCCTTAAACTTGAATCCAAAGGTCTCAAGAACAAAGAAAATAGGCTCATCTCCAATGGTTGAATTTGGCTCTTAACTCATGTCATTCTCCCCCTCTTCAAAAGAATTTGTCCTCAACTTTGCATCATCATAGTAAGGACTAAGATCTCCAACATTGAAGGTAGCACTCACACCTCCATATTCACTTGGAAGATCAATCTTGTAGGCACTATCTCCAATCACCTCAAGCACCTCAAAGGGACCATTAGCCCTAGGCATGAGCTTATTCTTCCTCTTGCTTGGATACCTCTCCTTTCTCAAATGGATCCATACAAGATCGCCACTTTTGAACTTTGGTTTCCTTCTATGCTTGTTTGATCTCTCCTTGTAATGAGTGTTCATCTTCTCTATTCTTGCCTTGACTTGCTCACATGTTTTCTTGAAGGTTTCGAACCTCTTCTTTGCATCAACATGAATTTCAGATTTGGTTAGCACAATAAGATCAATAGGAAGAAAAGGATTGATACCATAGACCACCTCAAATGGAGATTGAGAGGTAGTCGTTGAATGAGCTCGATTGTAAGCAAATTCAGCATAGGCTAGCTTCATATCCCAATCCTTTTGTGTCTTGCTCACCAAACCACGCAATAAAGCTCCAAGAGTTCTATTAGTTACTTCAGTTTGGCCATCAGTTTGAGGATGATGACTAGTACTGAAAAGTAAGTTGGTTCACACCATCTTCCACAAGCTCCTCCAAAATGACTTAGGATCTTGGAATCTCGATCACTAACAATACTTCTAGGGATGCCATGTAGGCGAATGATCTCCCTAAAGTACAAATCAGCAACATGTACAGCATCATCAGTTTTATGCATAGGAACAAAATGAGCCATCTTTTCCCCTTTGAGTCCTAGGCAACCCTACAATGAAATCCATACTCACACTATCCCAAGGAGCATTAGGGACTGGCAATGGAGTGTATAGGCCTTTATGAAAGGTACTCTTGGCCTTTTGACAACTAGCACACCTACTAACCACCATATGAACATCCTTCACCATGCTAAGCCAATAGAAACTCTCACTCAATGTGTCTAGGGTCTTTTGAATGCCAAAATGACCAGCCACCCCACCACTATGGACTTCTCTCACCAACAACTCTCTCACGCCACTTTTAGGAACACAAAGCTTGTTCCCCTTAAGCAGAAATCCTTCTTGCACTACATACATGCCATTAGGGTTAGTAAAAGAACTACTAAAGTCATCATCTCTTACATACAATTCTTTCAAATGATCAAACCCTAAAATACGAGCATCAACCATGGTTAAGAGATAGGAATGCCTAGAAAGAGCATCAACAATAACATTACTCTTTCCTTCTTTATACTTAGAAGAAAAAGTAAAAGATTGTAGGAATTCAACCAACTTGGCGTGCCTATAATTGAGCTTTTGTTTCCCATGGATGTGTTTGAGTGCCTCATGATCTGAATGAAGTATGAAAGGCTTTGGCCTTAAGTAATGAGACCAATGATCCAAGGCCCTCACAATAGCATAAAACTCTCGATCATAGTTGGAGTAATTGAGCTTGGCGCTACTCAACTTCTCACTAAAGTATGCAATAGGCCTCTTCTCTTGGATCAAAACAACACCTACTCCAATTCCACTTGCATCATACTCTACCTCGAACAACTTGTGAAAATCTAGCAAGGCAAGGATAGGGGCGTTGCAAAGGAGCCTCTTCACCTCTTCAAATGATCTTTGAGCTTGAGAGTTCCAAGAAAACTATCCCTTCTTCATCAACTCTATGATTAGAGCCATAACTGTTGAGAAGTTTCGAATGAACCTCCTATAAAAGGAAGCTAGGCCGTGAAAACTTCTACACTCATGAGCATTGCTTGGCGCCAGCCATGAGGAAATAGCTTTGACTTTCTCTGGGTCAACATGCACTCCATCCCTAGAAACAATATAGCCAAGAAAAGCAATACTAGGTACAAGAAAGTAACACTTTTCCAACTTTCCATATAGTTTTTGTTCTCTCAAATTTTCAAACAAAAGTCTTAAATGAGCTAAATGAGATTCAATACTAGTACTATACATAAGAATATCATCTAGATAGAAAACAATAAACTTGTTAAGAAAGGGACGTAGTACCTCATTCATAAGCCTCATAAAAGAACTAGGAGCATTGCAAAGACCAAAAGGCATCACCATCCACTCATATAGACCTTGTTTGGTCTTAAAAGCAGTTTTCCACTCATCTCCTTCTCTAATTCTCATTTGATTGTATCCACTCCTTAGATCTATCTTTGAAAACACCAAAGCTCCATGTAACTCATCAAGCATGTCCTCCAATCTAGGCATAGGAAAACGATACTTGATGGTGATGTTGTTGACGGCCCTACTATCAATGCACATCCTCCATGTACCATCCTTCTTAGGGAAAAGAAGGGCAGGAACGGCTCATAGACTCATGCTTTCTCTCACATAGCCTCGATCCATCAACTTTTCAATCTGTTTTTGTAGCTCCTTAGAAGCCATTGGATCACATCTAAATGCTGGTTTGTTAGGCAAAGGTGCGCCTGGCACTAGATCAATAGCATGTTCAATCCTCTCAAAGGTGGCAACCCTTGAGGCAACTCTTTGGGAAAGACATCCCCAAACTCCTCTAACAAAGCTGCAAGGTTAGGATCCTTCATAGAAACATCATTAGTTAAAGTATATTTAACAAATAAAGCATAACCATGACCTTCTATTTCAACCTCTTTTTCGAACTCTTTGAGTGAAAGGAACAAACTTTGCTTGCTTCCATCCTTCTTCTTTCGCGCAATAGTGTTAGGAGACAAGGGCATAAGTCGAATCCTTTTGGATCCCATCAAAATAGAATACACATTGGTCTCCCCCTCATGAATAACCTTTCGATCAAATTGCCAAGGTCTACCAAGAAGAATATGACAAGCACTCATAGGAAGAACATCACCCCACAACTCATCTTTGTAGCTACCAATCGAAAAAGAAACAAGGGCTTGTTTCTTAACAGTCAAACCAGTCTTATCATCCAACCAACTCAACTTGTAAGGACAAGGATGATCTCTAACCAACAAATTCAACTTAGAGACCACATTAGACGCCACTACATTAGTGCAAGATCCACTATCAATAATCACATTGCAAGAGAAATCACCAACTCTACATCTAGTGTGAAACAAGTTCTCTCTTTGCTCATGATTAGGTGAATGATTAACATGTAAAGTTCTCCTAATAACTCCAATCATCCTAGAGTCATCTTCAGCATAGGCATCTTCATCCTCAATCTCCTCACTCTCATGGTCACTTTTCACCACATACTCATACATCTTCTCTTCCTCTTCTAAAGTCATGTATTGTCTCATGGTTAGGGCTTTTCTAGTGGGATATTTCGAGGCAATATGACCCCTCCCTTGACACTTTAAACACTTCCTACTATCATCAAACTTCTCTCTAGAAACCACCAATTTAGGCCGCTCCCCCTTTTGTTCCCCCTTAGAAGGAAGGTCTTTCTTTTCAAAGGTTTTAGTAGAAGAAGGGTAATTAGGGTTAGGGTTAAAGCTTTTGAAAGTGGTGTTTTCCCCCCATAGGTTCTCTTATCCTCAAGTTCATGTCTTTCAAACTTCAAAGCCAATTGACACATATCATCAAAGGTACTATAGTTGGCAATATCAATCTTCCAAGCAATAGATTTATGAAGACCTCCAATAAATCTAGCAATCTTTTCTTGCTCAACCTCTTCATTACCACATAGCAAGCATAATTTATCAAACTCCAAAGTATAATCATTCACACTCATAGAATCTTGAGTTAAATCACTCTTTTTCATGTATTGCCTTTGAATGAAATCACTTGGAATAAATCTCTTTTTCAACTTCTTTTTAAGCTTCTCCCAACTTTTAAGCTTAGGTTTTCCAAGTTTTGCCCTTTTTGCTTTTAGACTCTTTAACCAAATTCCAGCATATTTAGTTAGTCTAATAGTGGCAATTCTAAACTTTTTCTCATCATCAAAACCCCTATAGTCACATACTTTTTCAAGTTGTCGAATCAACTCAAGCAAATCTTCAGGATTTCCATTACCATCAAAATCATCCAATTTTATTCCCCAATCAACATCATAAGTGGGTTTATCATTTTGCACAACTTCATGATCAGATTTATAGTCAACATGATTAGGGTCGTTTTTCCTTTTAAACATTTCGTGCAAGGTCAAATGGGCGGTTTCCAACCTCCTAGCCCTAGCTATGTCCTCCTCAACACCATTAAGTGAATAATGCATCATTTTCTCAAGTTTCTCCACACTAGACATGATTCAAAGCTTTAAACAACAACAAGTAAGCCACACCAAACACACAAAGTCACGCCAACAAGAATAGTAGCCAGCCAACCACACAAGCCCAAACAAGGATCAAGAACTAGAATTAACTAGTTTAGAACGCTTACCAAGAAAGTCGGACACTTTCTTTCCTCACCCTCCTGGAAAAACTGATACCAATTGATATGAATGCACCTCCAAGGTAGAGAAGCATGCAAGAAAGAATCCAAGCAAAGGATCCTAATAGTCACTAAGTCCGAAATTGTCAATAGAATAAATCAATAACTCCAAGAACTCTTCCAAGATCCAATCTTTATTTCAAGAAACGTTCAAGAACAATTTGTATGTGTTTATTTATGTTTATGTGTTTTGGATTTGGAAATTAAATCAATCACTCCTGAAAGATTTAATTAACTTTAATCTCACTTAAACCACTCCTGGAATTAAGTAGATTAATCACTCAATAATTAACACTCCTGAAAATTATTAAATGGAACGAAATTAATTGACAAACAATTAAGCTCGAGAATATGAATCAAAATTCTGAAATTAATTAACTCTATTAAATCGTCCATAGGGCCTTATTTATACTAGTACATCTCCTAGTATGATAAGGAAACCTAAACTCAATTAAAAAGCAAAATAAATCTTAATCCCTAAAATGAAGGGAAAGATAGAGATAAACATAAGTAAAGATAACTAGCTAATGAAAATGATAGGATTTCGGCCCTTATCATCTCATTCACACGCCTATACTTATCATTTTCTCTCCAAAATCTAT
Organism: Patellifolia procumbens; assembly: GCA_947645195.1. Lineage (NCBI taxonomy): Eukaryota > Viridiplantae > Streptophyta > Magnoliopsida > Caryophyllales > Amaranthaceae > Patellifolia > Patellifolia procumbens. Next base: position 16,854 of record CANSGD010001237.1, on the reverse strand, counting down.
CCTAAACACAATAGGAATTAAAACCCTACTAGGACTTGCATAGTAACCGAAATTAACCATATTTTCGGTCCCCATGACAGTTTTTTTACATGAATAAAATGAGTCAACAAAAGCAAATAAAAGACTCTAGAACACTACATATGGACGCCCCATATTAGCCATCTCAAGCTAGTTCATCCTCCCAAGCTAGCATAGTCACAAAAGAACCATTGGCCTTAAGCTTGAATCCAAAGGTCTCAAGAACCAAGCAAATAGGCTCATCTTCAATGGTTGACTTTGGCTCTTGACTCATGTCAAAATCTTAATCCCTAAAATCTAGGGAAAAATAAAGATAAACATAAGAAAAGATAGGATTTCAGCCATATCAATCCTATTTCACACGCCCAAAGCTTCTTATCTTTTACCAAAATCTATCCTAATCTTAATAGGAATTAGAACTCTACTAGGACGGCTCATAATGACCGAATTTCCAACTAAATTTTCGGCCCTTATGAAGACTCTAAAAGACTACATATGGACGCCCCATATTAGTCTTCACAAGCTAGAACCATTAGACTTGAGCTTGAATCCAATGGTCTCAAGAACCAAGCAAATAGGTTCATCTCCAATGGTTGACTTTGACTCTTGACTCTTGACTCATGTCATTCTCCCCTTCTTCAAAAGAATTTTTCCTCAAATTTGCATCATCATAGTAAGGACTAAGATCTCCAACATTGAATGTAGCACTCCCACCTCCATAATCACTTGGACGCTCAATTTTAGCTTTGACTTGGTCACATGTCTTCTTGAAAGCTTTTAACCTTTTCATCTTCCACAAGCTCCTCGAAAAGTGACAAAGGAACTTCTAAACACGAGCACTATCAACACCCTTAGGGATACTAGGCAAACGAATGATAGCATCCTTTCCCCTTTGAGTTCGAGGTAATCCTCGAGGCAATTCTTCGGGAAAAATATCCCCAAACTTCTCTAACAAAACTGCAAGGTTAGAATCTTTCATAGAAACATCGTTAGTTAAAGTACTTTTATCAAACAAAACATAACTATGACCCTCTATTTCGACCCCTTCCTCGAGTTCTTTGGCTGAAAGGAGCAAACTTTGTTTGCTTTCATCCTTCTTTGGCGCAATAGTACTAGGAGACAAGGGCATAAGTCGAATCCTCTTAGATCCCATCAAAACAGAATATACATTCGCCTCCCCCTCATGAATAACCTTTCGATCAAATTTCCAAGGTCTACCAAGAAGAATATGACAAGCACTCATAGGAACAACATCACCCCACAACTCATCTTTGTAGTTTTCAATTGAAAAAGAAACTAGGGCTTGTTTCTTTACAGTCAAATCAGTCTTGTCAACCAACCAACTCAGCCTATAAGGACAAGGATGATCTCTAACCAACAAATTCAACTTAGAGACCACATGGGACGCCACCACATTAGTGGAAGAACCACTATCAATAAGAACATTGCAAGAAAACTCACCAACTCTACATCTAGTATGAAATAAGTTATCTCTTTGCTCATGATTAGGAGAGTGATTAACATGCAAGGTTGTCCTAATAACTCCAATCAATTTAGTGTCATCTTCAGAATAGGCATCCTCATCTCCATTCTCATCACATTCATGGTCACTTTCCACCACATAATCATAAATTCTCTCTTCCTCCTCCAAGGCCATGTATTGTTTTATAGTGAGGGCTTTTCTAGTAGGATAATTTGAAGCAATATGACCCCTCCCTTGACACTTAAAACACTTTCGAGTATCATCAAATTTTTCTCTCGAAATAGGCAATTAGGGCGCTCCCCTTTGTATTCCCCCTTAGAAGGAAATTCTTTATTTTCAAAGGTTTGAGAAGAAGAAGGGTAAATAGGATTAGGGTTTTTAAAAGTGGTGCTCCCCCCCCCCCCCGCGCCACCCCCCATAGGCTTTCTTATCCTCAAGTTCATGACGTTCAAATTTTAAAGCCAATTAACACACATCATCAAAGGTACTATAGTTGGCAATGTCAATCTTTCTAGCAATAGATTTATGAAGACCTCCAATATATCTAGCAATCTTTTCTTGCTCAACCTCCTCATTACCACATAGCAAGCGTAATTTATCAAACTCTAAAGTATAATCATTCACACTCATAGAATCTTGAGTTAAATCACGCTTTTTCATGTATTGCCTTTGAATGAAATCACTTGGAATAAATCTCTCTTTCTCCCAACTTTAAGCTTATTTTCCAAGTTTTGCCCTTTTTGCTTTTAGACTCTCTAACCAAATTCCAGCATATTTAGTTAGTCTAATAGTGGCAATTTTAAACTTCTTTTCATCATCAAAACCCCTATAGTCACACACCTTCTCAAGTTGTCGAATCCACTCAAGCAAATCTTAACGATTTGCATTACCATTAAAATCATCCAATTTTATTCCCCTATCAACATCATAAGTGGATTTAACATTTTGCACAACATCATGATCAGATTCATAATCAACATGATTAGGGTCGTTTTCCTTTTAACCATGTCAAGCAAGGTTAAATGGGCGGTTTCCAACCTCCTACCCTAGCTTTATCCTCCTCAACACCAATAAGTAAATCATGCATCATTTTCTCATGTCTCTCCACACTAGACATGATTTAAAGCTTAAAAACACACAAATATGCCACGCCAAACACAACAAATCACAAGCCAACAAAAGAATGGAAGCCAAACAACCACAGAAGCCCAAACTAGAATTAACTAGTTTAAGAATCTTACCAAGAAAGTCGGACACTTTCTTTCCTCGCCCTATGGGAAAACTGATTGAAATTGATATGAATGCGCCTCCAAGGTAGAGTAGCATCCAAAGGAAGAATCCAAGCAAAGGATCCTAAAGTAGCTAAGTCCGAAATTGTCAAAGAAACAAATCAAGAACTCCAAGAAACCGTCCAAGATTCAATCTTTAAATCAAGAAACGTTTCAAGAAACAACCTTTATTTGTGTTTATGTGTTTATGTGTTTTAGAATATGCAAATTAAATCAAACATTCCTGAAAGATTTAATTAACTATAATCTCGCTTAAACCATTACCTGGAATAAGTAGATTAGCACTCAATAATAATCATTCCTGAAAATAATTAAATAGAACGAAATTAATTGACAAACAATTAATAATCAAAAATATGAAACAAAATTCTCAAAATCTGTCTATTAATGTCGACCTTAGGCCCTATTTATTCTAGTACATAATCTAGTATGATTAGGAAACCTAAAACTCTATCTAGGAAGCATAAATTCTATCTAGAAAGCCAAATAAATCTTAATCCCTAAAATCAAGGAAAAGATAAAGAAAAACATAAGAAAAGATAGCTAAACAAGAATGATAGGATTTCAACCATATCAATCCTATTTTACACGCCTAAAGCTTCTTATCTTTTACCTAAATCAATCCTAATCTTAATAGGCATTAGAACTCTACTAGGACTGCTCATAATGACCGAATTTCCAACCAAATCTTTGGCCCTTATGGAATAATTTATTACATGAATGAAATGACTCAACAAAAGCAAAAATAAAGACTCAAAATGACTACATATAGACGCCCCATATTAGTCTTCACAAGCTATAACCATTAGACTTGAGCTTGAATCCAAAGGTCTCAAGAACCAAGCAAATAGGTTCATCTCCAATGGTTGACTTTTACTTTGACTCTTGACTCATGTCAAAAGGTGTTCATACACCACAACATCTCGTAAGAGACTATGATAGTTTTAAACTTTGATTTGAAAATGAGTTTGATCCAAGGGCTTCATATGATTTAAATATACATAATACCCATTCAAGGAGTCAAAAACAATATGTAATTAAGCACACCAAATGATTTGAAAGGTGTTCATACACCACAAAATCTCGTAAGAGACTATGATAGTTTTAAACTTTGATTTGAAAATGAGTTTGATCCAAGGGCTTCATATGATTTAAATATACATAATACCCATTCAAGGAGCCAAAAACAATAGGTAATTAAGCACATCAAATGATTTGAAAGGTGTTCATACACCACAAAATCTCGTAAGAGACTATGATAGTTTTAACCTTTGATTTGAAATGGGTTAGATCTAAGGGCTTCATATCATTTAAATATACCTAATACCTATTCAAGGAGTCAAAAACAATAGGTAATTAATCACATCAAGTGATTTGAAAGGTGTTCATACACCACAAAATCTCGTAAGACACTAATAGGTTTTTCCTTTGATTTGAAATGAGTTTTGATCAAAGGGCTTCATATGCTTAAAATATACCTAATACCTATAAAAGGAGTCAAAAACAATAGGTAATTAAGCACATCAGATGATTTGAAAGATGTTCATACATCACAAAATCTCGTAAGAGACTATGATAGTTTTAACCTTTGATTTGAAATGAGTTTGATCCAAGGGCTTCATATGCTTTACATATACCTAATACCTATTGAAGGATTCAAAAACAATAGGTAATTAAAGATTAAAAACACACAAATATGCCACGCCAAACACAACAAATCACAAGCTAACTAAAGAATGGCAGCCAAACAACCACACAAGCCCAAACAAGGATCAAGAACTAGAATTAACTAGTTTAAGAATCTTACCAAGAAAGTCGGACACTTTCTTTCCTCACCCTCTTGGAAAACTAATACCAATTAATATGAATGCACCTCCAAGGTAGAGTAGCATCCAAAGGAAGAATCCAAGCAAAGGATCCTAAAGTAGCTAACTCCGAAATTGTCAAATAAACAAATCAAGAACTCCAAGAAACTGTCCAAGATTCAATATTTCAATCAAGAAACGTTTCAAGAAACAACCTTTATTTGTGGTTATGTGTTTATGTGTTTTAGGATATGCAAATTAAATCAAACATTCCTAAAAGATTAAATTAACTATAATATCCCTTAAACCATTACCTGGAATAAGTAGATTAGCACTCAATAATAATCATTCCTGAAAATTATTAAATGGAACGAAATTAATTGACAAACAATTAATAATCGAAAATATGAATCAAAATTCTCAAAATCTGTCTATCAATGTCGACCTTAGGCCCTATTTATACTAGTACATAATCTAGTATGATTAGGAAACCTAATACTCTATCTAGGAAGCATAATTTCTATCTAGAAAGCAAAATAAATCTTAATCCCTAAAATCAAGGGAAAGATAAAGATAAACATAAGAAAAGATAGCTAAATAAGAATGATATGATTTCAGCCATATCAATCCTATTTTACACGCCTAAAGCTTCGTATCTTTTACCTAAATCTATCCTAATCTTACTAGGCATTAGAACTCTACTAGGACTGCTCATAATGACCGAATTTCCAACCAAATTTTCGGCCCTTATGGAATGTTTTATTACATGAATGAAATGACTCAACAAAAGCAAATAAAAGACTCTAAATGACTACATATGGACGCCCCATATTAGTCTTCACAAGCTAGAACCATTAGACTTGAGCTTGAATCCAAAGGTCTCAAGAACCAAGCAAATAGGTTCATCTCCAATGGTTGACTTTGACTTTGACTCTTGACTCATGTCAAAAGGTGTTCATATACCACAACATCTCGTAAGAGACTATGATAGTTTTAAACTTTGATTTGAAAATGAGTTTGATCCAAGGGCTTCATATGATTTAAATATACATAATACCCATTCAAGGAGTCAAAAACATTAGGTAATTAAGCAAATCAAATGATTTGAAAGGTGTTCATACACCACAAAATCTCGTAAGAGACTATGATAGTTTTAACCTTTGATTTGAAATGAGTTTGATCCAAGGGCTTCATATCATTTAAATATACCTAATACCTATTCAAAGAGTAAAAAACAATAGGTAATTAAGCACATCAAGTGATGTGAAAGGTGTTCATACACCACAAAATCTCGTAAGAGACTAATAGTTTTAACCTTTGATTTGAAATGAGTTTTGATCAAAGGGCTTCATATGCTTAAAATATACCTAATACCTATAAAATGAGTCAAAAACAATAGGTAATTAAGCACATCAAATGATTTGAAAGGTGTTCATACATCACAAAATCTCGTAAGAGACTATGATAGTTTTAACCTTTGATTTGAAATGTATTTGATCCAAGGGCTTCATATGCTTTACATTTACCTAATACCTATTGAAGGATTCAAAAACAATAGGTAATTAAAGCTTAAAAACACACAAATATGCCACGCCAAACACAACAAATCACAAGCCAACAAAAGAATGGCAGCCAAACAACCAAACAAGCCCAAACATGGATCAAGAACTAGAATTAACTAGTTTAAGAATCTTACCAAGAAAGTTGGACACTTTCTTTCCTCGCCCTCTTGGAAAACTGATACCAATTGATATGAATGCACCTCCAAGGTAGAGTAGCATCCAAAGGAAGAATCCAAGCAAAGGATCCTAAAGTAGCTAAGTCCGAAATTGTCAAAGAAACAAATCAAGGACTCCAAGAAAGCGTCCAAGATTCAATCTTTAAATCAAGAAACGTTTCAAGAAACAACCTTTATTTGTGTTTATGTGTTTATGTGTTTTAGGATATGCAAATTAAATCAAACATTCCTGAAAGATTTAATTAACTATAATCTCCCTTAAACCATTACCTGGAATAAGTAGATTAGCACTCAATAATAATCATTCCTGAAAATTATTAAATGGAACGAAATTAATTGACAAACAATTAATAATCGAAAATATGAATCAAAATTCTCAAAATTTGTCTAGTAATGTCGACCTTAGGCCCTATTTATACTAGTACATAAGCTAATATGATTAGGAAACCTAAAACTCTATCTAGGAAGCATAAATTCTATCTAGAAAGCAAAATAAATCTTAATCCCTCAAATCTAGGGAAAGATAAACATAAGAAAAGATAGCTAAATAAGAATGATAGGATTTCAGCCATATCAATCCTATTTCACACGCCTAAAGCTTCTTATCTTTTACCTAATCTTAATAGGAATTAGAACTCTACTAGGACTGCTCATAATGACCGAATTTCCAACCAAATTTTCGGCCCTAATGGAATGTTTTATGACATGAATGAAATGACTCAACAAAAGCAAATAAAAGACTCTAAATGACTACATATGGACGCCCCATATTAGTCTTCACAAGCTAGAACCATTAGACTTGAGCTTGAATCCAAAGGTCTCAAGAACCAAGCAAATAGGTTCATCTCCAATGGTTGACTTTGACTTTGACTCTTGACTCATGTCAAAAGGTGTTCATACACCACAACATCTCGTAAGAGACTATGATAGTTTTAAACTTTGATTTGAAAATGAGTTTGATCCAAGGGCTTCATATGATTTAAATATACATAATACCCATTCAAGGAGTCAAAAACAATAGGTAATTAAGCACATCAAATGATTTGAAAGGTGTTCATACACCACAAAATCTCGTAAGAAAATATGATAGTTTTAACCTTTGATTTGAAATGGCTTTGATCCAAGGGCTTCATATCATTTAAATATACCTAATACCTATTCAAGGAGTCAAAAACAATAGGTAATTAATCACATCAAGTGATTTGAAAGGTGTTCATACACCACAAAATCTCGTAAGAGACTAATAGTTTTTTCCTTTGATTTGAAATGAGTTTTGATCAAAGGGCTTCATATGCTTAAAATATACCTAATACCTATAAAAGGAGTCAAAAACAATAGGTAATTAAGCACATCAGATGATTTGAAAGATGTTCATACATCACAAAATCTCGTAAGCGACTATGATAGTTTTAACCTTTGATTTGAAATGAGTTTGATCCAAGGGCTTCATATGCTTTACATATACCTAATACCTATTGAAGGATTCAAAAACAATAGGTAATTAAAGCTTAAAAACACACAAATATGCCACGCCAAACACAACAAATCACAAGGCAACTAAAGAATGGCAGCCAAACAACCACACAAGCCCAAACAAGGATCAAGAACTAGAATTAACTAGTTTAAGAATCTTACCAAGAAAGTCGGACACTTTCTTTCCTCACCCTCTTGGAAAATTGATACCAATTGATATGAATGCACCTCCAAGGTAGAGTAGCATCCAACGGAAGAATCCAAGCAAAGGATCCTAAAGTAGCTAACTCCGAAATTGTCAAAGAAACAAATCAAGAACTCCAAGAAACTGTCCAAGATTCAATATTTCAATCAAGAAACGTTTCAAGAAACAACCTTTATTTGTGTTTATGTGTTAATGTGTTTTAGGATATGCAAATTAAATCAAACATTCCTAAAAGATTAAATTAACTATAATCTCCCTTAAACCATTACCTGGAATAAGTAGATTAGCATTCAATAATAATCATTCCTGAAAATTATCAAATGGAACGAAATTAATTGACAAACAATTAATAATCGAAAATATGAATCAAAATTCTAAAAATCTGTCTATTAATGTCGACCTTAGGCCCTATTTATACTAGTACATAATCTAGTATGATTAGGAAACCTAAAACAATATCTAGGAAGCATAAATTATATCTAGAAAGCAAAATAAATCTTAATCCCTAAAATCAAGGGAAAGATAAAGATAAAGATAAGAAAAGATAGCTAAATAAGAATGATTGAATTTCAGCCATATCAATCCTATTTTACACGCCTAAAGCTTAGTATCTTTTACCTAAATCTATCCTAATCTTAACAGGCATTAGAACTCTACTAGGACTGCTCATAATAACCGAATTTCCAACCAAATTTTCGGCCCTTATGGAATGTTTTATTACATGAATGAAATGACTCAACAAAAGCAAAGAAAAGACTCTAAATGACAACATATGGACGCCCCATATTAGTCTTCACAAGCTAGAACCATTAGACTTGAGCTTGAATCCAAAAGTCTCGAGAACCAAGCAAATAGGTTCAGCTCCAATGGTTGACTTTGACTTTGACTCTTGACTTATGTCAAAAGGTGTTCATACACCACAACATCTCGTAAGAGACTATGATAGTTTTAAACTTTGATTTGAAAATGAGTTTGATCCAAGGGCTTCATATGATTTAAATATACATAATACCCATTCAAGGAGTCAAAAACATTAGGTAATTAAGCAAATCAAATGATTTGAAAGGTGTTCATACACCACAAAATCTCGTAAGAGACTATGATAAGGGCTTCATATCATTTAAATATACCTAATACCTATTCAAAGAGTAAAAAACAATAGGTAATTAAGCACATCAAGTGATTTGAAAGGTGCTCATACACCACAAAATCTCGTAAGAGACTAATAGTTTTAACCTTTGATTTGAAATGAGTTTTGATCAAAGGGCTTCATATGCTTAAAATATACCTAATACCTATAAAAGGAGTCAAAAACAATAGGTAATTAAGCACATCAAATGATTTGAAAGGTGTTCATACATCACCAAATCTCGTAAGAGACTATGATAGTTTTAACCTTTGATTTGAAATGAGTTTGATCCAAGGGCTTCATATGCTTTACATTTACCTAATACCTATTGAAGGATTCAAAAACAATAGGTAATTAAAGCTTAAAAACACACAAATATGCCACGCCAAACACAACAAATCACAAGCCAACATTAGAATGGCAGCCAAACAACCACACAAGCCCAAACAAGGATCAAGAACTAGAATTAACTAGTTTAAGAATCTTACCAAGAAAGTCGGAAACTTTCTTTCCTCGCCCTCTTGGAAAACTGATACCAATTGATATGAATGCACCTCCAAGGTAGAGTAGCATCCAAAGGAAGAATCCAAGCAAAGGATCCTAAAGTAGCTAAGTCCGAAATTGTCAAAGAAACAAATCAAGGACTCCAAGAAAGCGTCCAAGATTCAATCTTTAAATCAAGAAACGTTTCAAGAAACAACCTTTATTTGTGTTTATGTGTTTATGTGTTTTAGGATATGCAAATTAAATCAAACATTCCTGAAAGATTTAATTAACTATAATCTCCCTTAAACCATTACCTGGAATAAGTAGATTAGCACTCAATAATAATCATTCCTGAAAATTATTAAATGGAACGAAATTAATTGACAAACAATTAATAATCGAAAATATGAATCAAAATTCTCAAAATTTGTCTAGTAATGTCGACCTTAGGCCCTATTTATACTAGTACATAAGCTAATATGATTAGGAAACCTAAAACTCTATCTAGGAAGCATAAATTCTATCTAGAAAGCAAAATAAATCTTAATCCCTCAAATCTAGGGAAAGATAAACATAAGAAAAGATAGCTATATAAGAATGATAGGATTTCAGCCATATCAATCCTATTTCACACGCCTAAAGCTTCTTATCTTTTACCTAATCTTAATAGGAATTAGAACTCTACTAGGACTGCTCATAATGACCGAATTTCCAACCAAATTTTCGGCCCTAATGGAATGTTTTATGACATGAATGAAATGACTCAACAAAAGCAAATAAAAGACTCTAAATGACTACATATGGACGCCCCATTTTAGTCTTCACAAGCTAGAACCATTAGACTTGAGCTTGAATCCAAAGGTCTCAAGAACCAAGCAAATAGGTTCATCTCCAATGGTTTACTTTGACTCTTGACTCATTTCAAAAGGTGTTCATGCACCACAAAATCTCGTAAGAGACTATGATAGTTGTAACCTTTGATTTGAAATGAGTTTGATCCAAGGGCTTCATATCATTTAAATATACCTAATACCTATTCAAGGAGTCAAAAACAATAGGTAATTAAGCACATCAAGTGATTTGAAAGGTGTTCATACACCACAAAATCTAGTAAGAGACTAATAGTTTTAACCTTTGATTTGAAATGAGTTTTGATCAAAGGGCTTCATATGCTTAAAATATACCTAATACCTATAAAAGGAGTTAAAAAAAAAGTAATTAAGCACATCAAATGATTTGAAAGGTGTTCATACATCAGAAAATCTCGTAAGAGACTATGATAGTTTTAACCTTTGATTTGAAATGAGTTTGATCCAAGGGCTTCCTATGCTTTACATATACCTAATACCTATTGAAGGATTCAAAAAAAATAGGTAATTAAAGCTTAAAAACACACAAATATGCCATGCCAAACACAACAAATCACAAGCCAACAAAAGAACGGCAGCCAAACAACCACACAAGCCCAAACAAGGATTAAGAACTAGAATTAACTAGTTTAAGAATCTTACCAAGAAAGTCGGACACTTTCTTTCCTCGCCCTCTTGGATAACTGATACCAATTGATATGAATGCACCTCCGAGGTAGAGTAGCATCCAAAGGAAGAATCCAAGCAAAGGATCCTAATGTAGCTAAGTCCGAAATTGTCAAAGAAACAAATCAAGAACTCCAAGAAACCGTCCAAGATTCAATCTTTAAATCAAGAAACGTTTCAAGAAACAACCTTTATATGTGTTTATGTGTTTATGTGTTTATGTGTTTTAGGATATGGAAATTAAATCAAACATTCCTGAAAGATTTAATTAATTATAATCTCCCTTAAACCATTACCTGGAATAAGTAGATTAGCACTCAATAATAATCATTCCTAAAAATTATTAAATGGAATGAAATTAATTGACAAACAATTAATAATCGAAAATATGAATCAAAATTCTCAAAATCATTCTAATAATGTCGACCTTAGGCCCTATTTATACTAGTACATAAGCTAGTATGATTAGGAAACCTAAAACTCTATCTAGGAAGCCTAAATTCTATCTACAAAGCAAAATAAATCTTAATACCTAAAATCTAGGGAAAGATAAAGATAAACACATGAAAAGATAGCTAAATAAGAATGATAGGATTTCAGCCATATCAATCCTATTTCACACGCCTAAAGCTTCTTATCTTTTACCTAAATCTATCCTAATTTTAATAGGAATTAGAACTCTACTAGGACTGCTCATAATGACCGAATTTCCAACCAAATTTTCGGCCCTTATGAAGACTCTAAATGACTACATATGGACGCCCCATATTAGTCTTCACAAGCTAGAACCATTAGACTTGAGCTTGAATCCAAAGGTCTCAAGAACGAAGCAAATAGGTTCATCTCCAATGGTTGACTTTACCTCTTGACTCATGTCATTCTCCCCCTCTTCAAAAGAATTTGTCCTCAAATTTGCATCATCATAGTAAGGACTAAGATCTCCAACATTGAATGTAGCACTCCAACCTCTATAATCTCTTGGACGCTCAATTCTAGCTTTGACTTGCTCACATGGCTTCTTGAAAGCTTTTAACCTTTTCATCTTCCACAAGCTCCTCAAAAAGTGACAAAGGAACTTCTAATCACGAGCACTATAAACACCCTTAGGGATACTAGGCAAACGAATGATAGCATCCTTTCCCCTTTGAGTTCGAGGTAATCCTCGAGGCAATTCTTCGGGAAAAATATCCCCAAACTTCTCAACAAAACTTCAAGGTTAGGATCTTTCATAGAAACATCATTATTTAAAGTACTTTTATCAAACAAAACATAACTATGACCCTCTATTTCGACCCCTTTCTCAAGTTCTTTGGCTGAAAGGAGCAAACTTTGCTTGCTTTCATCCTTCTTTGGCGCAATAGTACTAGGAGACAAGGGCATAAGTCGAATCCTCTTAGATCCCATCAAAACAAAATATACATTTGCCTCCCCCTCATGAATAACCTTTCGATTAAATTGCCAAGGTCTACCAAGAAAAATATGACAAGCACTCATAGGAACAATGACATGAGTCAAGAGCCAAAGTCAACCATTGGATATGAGCCTATTTGCTTGGTTCTTGAGACCTTTGGATTCAAGCTTAAGGCCAATGGTTCTTTTGTGACTATGCTAGCTTGGGAGGATGAACTAGCTTGAGATGGCTAATATGGGGCGTCCATATGTAGTCTTTCAGAGTCTTTTATTTGCTTTTGTTGAGTCATTTTATTCATGTAATAAAAACTATCATGGGGGCAGATAATATGGTTAATTTCGGTTACTATGCAAGTCCTAGTAGGGTTCTAATTCCTATTGTGTTTAGGATAGATTTTGGAGAGAAAATGATAAGTATAGGCGTGTGAATGAGAGGATAAGGGCCGAAATCCTATAATTTTCATTAGCTAGTTATCTTTACTTATGTTTATCTCTATCTTTCCCTTCATTTTAGGGATTAAGATTAATTTTGCTTTTTAGATAGAGTTTAGGTTTCCTTATCATACTAGGAGATGTACTAGTATAAATAAGGCCCTATGGACGATTTAATAGAGTTAGTTAATTTCAGAATTTTGATTCATATTTTCGAGCTTAATTGTTTGTCAATTAATTTCGTTCCATTTAATAATTTTTAGGAGTGTTAATTATTGAGTGATTAATCTACTTAATTCCAGGAGTGGTTTAAGTGAGATTAAAGTTAATTAAATCTTTCAGGAGTGATTGACTTAATTTCCATAACCCAAACACAGAAACACAAATAAACACATACAAATTGTTCTTGAACGTTTCTTGAAATAAAGATTGGATCTTGGAAGAGTGCTTGGGGTTCTTGATTTATTCTATTGACAATTTCGGACTTAGTGACTATTAGGATCCTTTGCTTGGATTCTTACTTGGATGCTTCTCTACCTTGAGGTGTATTCATATCAATTGGTATCAGTTTTCCAGGAGGGGGAGGAAAGAAAGTGTCCGACTTTCTTGGTAAGCATTCTAAACTAGCTAATTCTAGTTCTTGATCCTTGTTTGGGCTTGTGTGGTTGGTTGGCTACTATTCTTGTTGGCATGACTTTGTGTGTTTTGTGTGGCTTATTTATTGTTGTTTAAAGCTTTAAATCATGTCTAGTGTGGAGAAACTTGAAAAAATGATGCATGATTTACTTATTGGTGTTGAGGAGGACAAAGCTAGGGCTAGGAGGTTGGAAACCGCCCATTTAACCTTGCATGATATGGTTAGAAGGAGAAACGACCCTAATCATGTTGATTATGAATCTGATCATGATGTTGTGCAAAATGTTAAATCCACTTATGATGTTGATAGGGGAATAAAATTGGATGATTTTGATGGTAATGCAAATCCTGAATTTTGCTTGAGTGGATTCGACAACTTGAAAAAGTATGTGATTATAGGGGTTTTGATGATGAGAAGAAGTTTAAAATTTCCACTATTAGACTAACTAAATATGCTGGAATTTGGTTAGAGACTCTAAAAGCAAGAAGGGCAAAACTTTGAAAACCTAAGCTTAAAAGTTGGGAGAAGCTTAAAAAGAAGTTGAAAGAGAGATTTATTCCAAGTGATTTCATTCAAAGGCAATACATGAAAAAGCGTGATTTAACTCAAGATTCTATGTGTTATATCCTGGCTATGATCTAGGCAGAATAGGTTTGATTATGAATTAAAGAACGGATAGTTAAGCTATACTTAAGATAACTTAGATACAGATGCACCACTAAGTCAAATTAAGGTCCTAAGAACACCACTTGATTCAAGCTTTAAATCAAGCTAGCATAGGCGCCTAGATTAATTGTGAATTAATCAAAGCAAAATAAAACTCGAAAGTTTAAGGCATAAAACGTCTAATAATGTTTATTAATGACTCGTGCCCTTTAAATACATGTCCTGGACTCTCTAAAAGATCATTGCTAAAAATAAAAGAATAATTAAACTAATTAAGCTAAAAATCTATCTAACTATGGTTGAAGTCGATCTTCCTTCACACTCTATCATTTTTGACGCCATCTTGACCATTTTCCTTGATATTCTCACTTATCCCTTCAAAGTAGGAAACCAAACCCTAATCTGATTAGGGTTAGGCGCCCAAGATGAGCTTTGGAGGGAAAATAATTCCTTTTGCTTGATCCTTGTAGCTTGGCCGCCCATTTTTGTGCATAAGATAGGAGTTGGACGCCCATTTTATGTAAAGATAGAAGTTCCCTCCTAATCTTATCTCTAGTAAACCCTAAGCGCCATTTTCGGATGTTTTAGGCGCCATTTTCTTGCTTCACTCGTCCATGCTTCCATTTGCAACCCTAGTTGTCTTCCTACTTTCTAAAAATGAAATTACAACTCAACTAGGACTTTCCTAGTTAATCTAATATGACATTAAATTAACTAAGAGTACATTTTATTAACTAGACTCCTAATAAAGCAATAAAGATAGTAACTTAGTCAATAATCAATTAACTAAGCTAAGGACACTTTCAAGGGACTTAAAGGACTCAAAACTCTTAAGGGAATTCAGAACATCCCTTAACACACAAGCAACCATGTTCTTGGTCTTGGAGTCAATGGAGCTAGATGGACCTCCATCATCCTCTCCTTCTTTAGAGGAGTTTGACCTCAAACTTGGTAGCTCTTCATCATCATCATAGAAAGGGCTCAAGTCAGCAACATTGAAGGTGGCTGACACTCCATAGTCTCCAGGTAACTCGATCTTGTAGGCGTTGTTGTTGACCTTCTCAACCACTCTAAATGGACCATCAGCTCTAGGGATAAGCTTGGACTTTCATTTAGAAGGGAAACATTCCTTCCTTAGATGAATCCAAACCATGTCACCCTTTGAATTGGACATCTCTCTTTTTCATGTCAATCTTCTACTTGGTTCTCTCATTGGCTTTTTCAATCTTTCCTCTCACATACTCATGTAGCTTTTGGATCTCTTTCACTCGACTTTCGGCTTCATGGCTATATTTTGTGGTGGTAGGGAAAGGGGCTAGGTCAATAGGGGTGCAAGGGTTTTGACCATAGACCACAAAGAATCGACTAAGGCCAGTAGTCTTGCTAGGAACTCTATTGTAGGCAAACTCAGCGTGAAGTAGCATCTCCTGTTGTATTTTGGCTATGCCCTAGGCAGAATAGGTTTGATTATGAAATATGAATGATAGTTAAGCTTTATTTAAATTAACTTAGATACATATGCACCACTAAGTCAAATTAAGGTCCTAAGAACACCACTTAATTCAAGCTCAAAATCAAGCTAGCATAGGCGCCTAGATTAATGATGAATTAATCAAAGCAAAATAAAACTCAAGGTTTTTTAGTCTATAAACGTTCAATCTCTTTTATTAATGAATTGTGCCCTTTAAATACATGTCCTTGACTCACTAGGAAAATAAATGCTGAAATTAAAACAATTAAAAACTAATTCAGAACATAAAATCGATCTAATTAGGGTGGGAAAGTCTATCCTCTTGCTTGCTCTATCATTATGGACGCCCCCTCCCTTCATTTCCCTTGATTTCCTCAATTATCCCTTCAAAGTAGGAAACCAAACCCTAAATGATAAGGTTAGGCGCCTAAGATGGACTTTTGGAGGAAAATGATTCATTTTCCTTGATCTTCTATGCTTGGGCGCCATTTTGAGGAAATGATATAGTTTCCTTTGCTCTCCTTAGCTTTGCACGCCCATTTCTAGGAAAAGATAGAGATTCCTTCCTATCTTTGCTCTTGGTTGATCTTCTAGGAAGCTTCCTTGATGTAATTCGACTCCCTTGATTGTTGGCGCCTATTATTGCTGTTTTATCACCCTTCACTCGTCCATATAAGTATATACAACCCTAATTGACTCTCTAATTAACATAAATGAAATTACAACTCAACTAATACCATCCTAGTTAATCTAATATGACATTAAATTAACTAAGAGTACATTTATTACTCTAGACTCCCTAATAAAGCAATTAAAGATAGTAACTTAGTTCATAATTAATTAACTAAGCTAAGGACACTTTCAAAGGACTCAATGGACCCAATAGACTTATGAATTGAACATCCCTAAAACATAAGCAACCACGTTGTCGGTCTTAGGATCAATGGAGCTAGATGCACCTCCATCAAAGCCTTTGGTTATCTTCTTTAAATCTCAAAACTAACCATAACCAATAATTAAATAAACTTATTAAGAACTTTAGATTGATTAGGTTAGAGTAGCCAAAAGCGTATGCAT